>CM032233.1:72735000-72972500 GCA_019009955.1 Riptortus pedestris
AATATTTAATTATTTTATTAATTTTCTAAATTTTTAATCTTTTTTTATGTTTTAATCTTCAGTTATTGTTCATAATGTTATTTACTTTAAATAGGTAATTGTATTGGAATAACATTTATTGCTAAAATTCATTCAAGGAATAAAATCCGCTCTTCCATTGGCCTTAACTAGGTTTTGCAGAACTATTTTTAGTTTTTATGTGATTTTCTCGAAAACGAAGCGAAAACGAGGCATATGCCAGAGGCCTTTTTGTTTTAGTTTTTCGATCCTCTATCGATCCGTTTGGCCGTTTGGTTTGGGGACACCCTGTATATATACACACACACACACACACACACACACCTTATAACTAACAAATATTATGTGAAGAGAACTCTTTTGCCATGTGGAAATCCTATAAGGAAATAAAGGGACTAATTGTTTTATTTCCTATTAACAAAATATGTTAGTAATTATATCTGTTTTCTTAGAATACAATTAAAAGTATTAGTAATTAAAATGTGTTTTTTTTATTGCTATTTCTTTTGTATATAATTGTTTTAGTACAAAATATTGTTCTATTTGTGAGTTAAAGACTCAGCATTGCGTTTGGAGATTTGTAGCGTCAGTAGACTTGGGTTTCCCAGTTTAGTGCCACACACTGCATATGGTGTGAGTTCATGTACTGATTTTCTTTTTATTATTTTTTTACCCCAGAGATTAACCAAGGTAATTATTATTGAGGCCACTGAAGTTAAACCTGATTTTTAGATGATGTGCACAACTGATTTTTTTTTTTTAAATAAAATATTGTCTATTTCAAAATCTAATTTAGTCGAGAAGAATTAATTGTTAATGAAACTCAAAACTAAATTGTGAGTAGTTTAATACAGATACAACTATCTCATTTACTTTTATTTGTTAATTAGAATTGATTTTTGTAGGCACGTGTGGAGAGGAGTAAGAGGATAATTGGAAAGCACTAGAGTATTTCGCCTAGGAGGATCCATTGACAGAACACCTATTCATGATTAGACAAATGTTTGACAAGATCCACTTAAGTACGATGTGAATATAACCTACTTCTTCGTTGTCTACGGGCGGGACATTTTAAAAAGGCCAAAACCGGCTTTGGCTTGTCTGCTCTTCTGGTTATCTACCTCTAGTTTAAGACAAGGATATCCATTTACACCTACAGCTCTCACAGCAAGTAGTAAATGACTGTGATGCCCTGATCATTGTAATAAATATCACATTATTGGATGGTGTTCAGGAAGGGGGTTTCCAGCAGAGTGGTGAGTGGGAATCAATCCACCATTGGCTTGATAGATAGATAGATTCAGCATAAGTTACAACGAATGATTTAAATTAAAGGTTCCTCATAATATATGAAATGATAATCCTAATAATATAATATAGTAAGCATTATTAATGTTATCATTTTAATTATTTCAAATTATCCTTAATAACATTTCATAAACTTCCGTGTGCTAGTCAAATGAACTTATAGTACATAAAGAACCTGTGACACTCTACATAAGTAATAATAATAATAATTTATCAGCAACGAAATTATTAATTATTTTTGCCTTATGATGACTCCTGATGTGCATCATGTTATTCTTTTTAGTATCAGCAGATTTAATTAATGAGAATAAGGGAATTCAACTGAAAGAAGAGCAATGAATATTAGAAGCTAAAGGCACAATGTATAGGACCAGGAAAAAAGAAATTTATACCTATATCAAGTTAAGACGTCTTCATTGTTCTGTATAATTTATAAAATTTCAAGAATTAAACAATAATACATTATACTTGTAAAATATAACTCATTATTTAAAATTCAGCATAGAAAAATGGGGGTGTCATTCGGCGCGCAGCTAGTAACTTGTTTGTTACTTTGGCGCATTTGTAGCTTGTTGTCACAGATCAGCTTTGTTTATTAACGTTGTTCTCTTTTAGTAAATTAATTATTTTCTATTATTATTAGTGAATTTGTTGCAAAATGGCGAGTGAGTGTGCTGTAGCAACATGTTCCAAAAACTCTGGGAAATCAGGAAAGTCTGTATCTTATTATCGGTTCTCGAAAATAACAGAAATTAAAAAACAGTGGGTGGGTTGCAGACGGGGAGATTCGAAATTTAATCCTGATACTAATCGGGTTTGTTCAGAACATTTCAGTGATAGTGATTATGACAGGAATTTACAAGAAGAATTGTTAGGCGATGTTTCTAATAGATTGAAGTTATAAGAAGTAGCTGTGTCCCATCTAAATTTACCAGTGTTGTACATAAATAAACAGACATCTACTAGCTCTACTTCTGACTCAAAAAGTGAAACATCTAGACAATGTAGGAGTTAAAAACGTGAAATACGTATACGTGACCTGTTTCGCATTAACGAGATTTCTCCCAAACAGATGAAATTGGATTTTTCAGGTAATACCGAAGAGGTTGATCGTAATGAATGTATTCTCTTAAAGAATAAAGTTTCCGAATATGAATCCAAATTAAATTTCTAGCTGATGTAAGTAAAAAATTTAAAATGTAAAAACATTACTCTGAAAAAAGAAGTTACGATTGCAGTCAGATAATCACCAGCTAAACATTAATATTGCGATTTCAATGCATACGATCACACACGTGGGGCTACCTGCCAATGGATAGCCTTTAAAAGAGTAAGATTTAAAATCTAAGAAACAGAATTATTTTCTTGTAGTGTATCCTATAGTGCAGTATAGGAATTTATCTCCCATGCTGCATCATTAATGATAATACATGTATCCTTTACAGTTATTTATTCTATGGGGCAGGGCGGTTTCAATACGCTCAACATCAGTGCCATTCTCTTCATAAGGATGTTCCTGGAAACAAGAATTCCCAAAAAGATTCTACTTAAATGGACTACTTGATGTTTAAAATAATTTACAAATTTACATTCTAGTACCTAGATTTCTTTCTTTAGGCCTTGATTAGTTTCAATGTTATTAACTTTATTTTGTTTGATAATAATAGTCATTGAACTAATATAATAACACAAACATTTATATCAAAAATTTGAAATATTTTCCAATAAATTTTGGTTTTATTTGATTCAGGATTTGAGTATTTAAACTATCAATGCTTAACGATTGAATTATTAGTAAATGTTCCTTATGGGAAATCAGTTAATGAGACAATACTCATGACGCCACATGCAAAACCATGTATATCTGCGTCATTATGGGAGGAATTGACAAACGAAGCCATATAAAATTGCTTTTCTATAAAATTTTAATGATTTAATATTTAATGATGTTTCAAATTTTGAATAAAAGTAGATTTTCCACCAACAATATCCTTCCCTTTGATAACACTGCCATTGTAAGAAATAGCAGGGAATTATTTATTAAAATCTAAAATTTACATAATGACGTGTACATTATGAATGCATATGTTTCCAGTCCTCCAATTTTTCTGGGAGACTTTAACACTCATTCCTATGACTGGTAAAATCCTTCTCGCATGGACTACTGGGTCAATTTCAAAGTCATGGGAACAGCAAACACTTATCATACTCATCTTTAAGACTAGGAATAACTGAAGAGACCCTTCGATGATGAATCCATAAAGAAAAGGTGATAGATAGAATAAAGGATAATATAAAGGAATCACCAATCTCAAATTTATTATAATTTCATGTGTATCGATAGGCTAAGCTAGGCTGTGCGCAAAGCTTATTTCTAAACCTAACTTTAAGGATCGTGTAATATATGAAAAGAACTTTGCTTCAGTTCAAATGCATATGATATTAGTAGCATAATTTTAATAAACCATACATTGGTTTAAGCATGATGGATATTTCTAAGAAAGCAATATTTGAATTTCACTATAACGTAATGTTGAAGCGAAGGAATGAATTAGATCAGTTAAAATTGCTCTATAAAGATACAGTGACTTTTATTTATCATTTATTTATGGCTTACTACAATTGCAAACTATTTCGATTTTTCTGATTACTCGAAGAATCATACAAATTTTTCCGTGACAAACAAAAACATATTACGTAAATCTAAAGACGACCTCCTCTCTAAGATTATTGCAATATACGTAGTATTACGAGCTAAAATGTATGCTATCACTGTAGAAAAACTGTAGTAAAAAATACTCACTAATGGAGTAAAAGAGACCCTCATAAAAAAGTACATTATTTTTTATGATTATAAAAGAGTTTTGTTTGAAAATACGATTATGCAAACACTCCGATTTAATTCAATCAAGAAATCGTACTCTTTATAGCTCAATACTAATAAAGTTTCATTGACTACAAATGATGATGAAAGATACAATACAAATTAATACTCTTGCAAAAGGGCTTTCAATATTCTAGTTGAAATATAGAATTGCTTCATTAGTCAAATTTGTTTTACTCATTTTACTCTCTAGTTGGACCTGTTCGATTTTGTGGGCGAATTACACTGCATCTCCGTTTCCCCCACTCACATTATCTCAACCATGCCACCCGGTGAGGGGGATTAAAGCAAAGTGCAGAACTAAGAGAGATACATTTATTTGTCTCACTACGGTAATGTATAAAAAGCACACATTTAGTTTAAGAAACATTTCATTACTAAAGTTTCATTAACTACAAATGATGATGAAAGATATATTACAAATTGATACTCTTGCACATGGACATTATAATTGTTAATATTCTAATTGAAATATAGAATTGCTTTATTAGTCAAACTGGTGTTATTTATTTCCCTTTGTAGTAATTCATTTCACAATCATACGGATTGTTTTTAAAGCAGTTAACAATAATAGGAAAATAAAATCAAAAAACGCAGCTGCAATGTACTATGAAATTATGTGTGGTGTGTGACTTCCATTGCATCTCCTTTTCCCAGCCTCGAAGTATCTGCACCTTATCGGGTGAGGGGGCTTAAAGCAAAATCCTGCTTACGAGAGATACTCTTATTTGTTTCAATAAGGTAATGTATAAAAAAACACACTTTTTTAATTACGAAAATAAATTTTATTATACATACTTTTATGTATCCATTTCTTTCAGTGCTCCAAAGAGGACAATTTACCAGGCTAATTTAACTTAAAGCAAAAGTTAAAACATGTCAGTAAGGTAATAATAAGATTTCTTTCATCAGTATTACATATCATATTTTACACAATAAAAGGGTTGACATAGGTTCATACTGTTTTTAAGAGTCTACAGTCGTTGTTCCATGCTCTATGATCCTCCATAGGAATATCATTTTCTTCCTATCAAAACCGTCTGAAAGAAAAAAGTTGGAAGATATTTGTAACTACTCCTGGACATGAAAAAATCACTACTGCCGTAGATCTAGACATTACTCCATTGCATGGGTTACTAGATAATTTTTGAATTTTGTGGTGGCTAACGTCTCGATAAGGTTTGGACATCAGTGGGTCTTTGGCTATCATCAATAGCTCCTCGAAAATGCTTTGATCGAAGCAAGCATGATCTGATAAATTTTGTCTTGAAAGTTTTGATTCTCATTGACGTTTTAATTTGTGTAGATTAGCAGAGTTTTTTCGATAGTAATTTTAGCATGGGCCCCAATCATTTACCGACCAAGGGAAACGTTTTCACTCTAACGAGACGGGAGTTTCTTGACTCTCAAAAACACATTTTTCAATTGGCGTGGTAAGATAACGAGTGTGCGGTCGTTGCTCGAAATAGGGAATTTGTCGTCTTCTTCAGACTTTTCAACGTTCAGGAACGCGATCTTTTAGGAATTTTGCCATATTATTGTCGCCAACGTCCCGCTAAGGTTTGGAATCTTGGTTTTCGGTAGATCTTAGTATATGGTCTGGGCCTTTAGCGGTTCCTCGCATTCACTTTTGGCTGGGGGAGTTTTGATTGGCCCAATTTCTTTTACAACTATCAAGTTGTTCCTGTGGCGATATTGTCTCATTGCCTTGTTTGGAGAGAGGCGTTTGGCGTAAAAAGATTTTTAGATATTTTTACCTAATAAAGAACATTTTCTAGGAACGAGTTTGAAAAACGAGGAAGAAGTCGATCGCTTACATCTGGAGCCCCATTAAAGGTTATGGGCCTAAATGAATTCATAGTTTATTAAAGAATGATTACGATTTCTTTAATGAGGTATTAGCAAATACTTTGACGTCAATAAATCAAGCCTCAGCTCAAACCTCCACAGTCACAGATTATGGTTGCTTAGTAGTTAGTAAAGGTCTCTTTAACGTATGTAGACGACTAAATATAAAAAAATTCTATAAAATTAAAAATCCATGGATGCGTGCGAAATGTAAACTGCGGGGGACAACACATTAGAAGAAATTGCATTCAGAATAAAAATATAACCGAGTTTGAGACTGGTAGAAAAGAGGGTGATTCCAAAGTGCTTGGCAGTATCAGGGACGTGAACTTGATTAATAATTATGAGTACAGTGTTGTTAATGGTAACAGTGAAACTATATATCAATAATAAGTTTGTAACGATGCAATTCAATACTGGGAATTGCATTTCAATAATTTCGGAAACACATGAAGAAAATTTGAACTTAATGCGAGTAATCAGCCAATCACTTCCTTCACGAGCCAAAGTGTTAGGCTACTGGGGGAAAACAACGTGAAGGTCTAGCTGGACAGAGTCATAATCTACTCCTAGAGTTCGATGCTTCGGGAAGAAAACAAAGTATTCTGGATATTACCAGCTACATCTTAATAGGGAGTCCCTTTATTGTTGATGTTAAATTATCAAAAATGTATACACACTACAGGTTAAGAACACGTATAAGGCTCTCTCTGAATTAATCGAAATGTATGTAGGAGTGTTTCGCTAAGGAACCTGAGCATCTATATTTTAAAAAGATTGCTGTGCTGGCAATAAAATGGGTAACACCTGTTCCTCAAGCTCTGAGGGATAAAGGTTCAGGAAGTACTAGAAAGGCTCATAGCTAATGATGTCATTGAAGAAGTAGATTTTTTGGAATGGGCTGAGCCTTGGGCCGTTCTCAGGAAAACGGACTTAATCCTTAGAAGTTTAAAATTCCCATAATGAGACAAGAAGAGCTATTCCACAAAGTAAGAAGTGTACTACTCTAGATTTAACATTTGCTTTTTTATCTATACCGGTTGATGACGAGTCTAAAAAACTCTTGTTTATAAACACAATTTTCGGATTAATGAGATTTAAACGTTTATGCTTTGGAGTGGCTCCCAGAGTGGCCATTTTTAAAAGAGATTGAACTCATGCTGCCAGGGTTAGAGGGGTAGCATTCTTACTAGGAGGTGTCATTGTAACAGGAAGGAAAGAAGAAAAACATCTGCAGCGTCTTAAGGAAGAATTGAAAAGGATAAAGGAAAATGGAATTACCTTTAACATGGCGAAGTGTAAATTGCTAAGGGAATTGTACGGGAAGTTTTGCTTCAGACAGATCATAGCCAATTATTCTTTCTTTTTGGACCAAAAAGAAGAGACCCATTACAACGTCGTGCAGGTTACACCGTTGGGCATTGTACTTTAGAAATTCTATAATTAAGATTGTATATAGTTCGACAAAGAAGTTTGTTAAAGTTGACGGCTTAAGTCGTTTACCCATTGAAGGAAATGATTTTGATAATAAAGACCAACGGTATCAGCAGGTTGTAGCAATATTATACAATGAATTCCCAAACTGCATTTTTATTTGGCCGAACTAGAAAGATGAAAATTCTGATAAATTCTAATTCTAATATATGTTTCCTAAAAAAATCCTGTTCATAAAAAATGTAGAAGGCTTAAATGATTTGTATTCTAATTAGTTAATTCAGTGAATTGAATCAAAATTTCCACCTAATTTGCCTTTATCATTTAGAGTCACAATTGCAGTAAAGAATGTAAAAGTGACTTAATAACATTATGGTTTCTTCTGAGGAGCTGCAGAAAGTATGGAAATTGAACTATGCTCCATTAAAAAAGAACATGATCCATCAGATGAGAAACGCTTCGCTATGTCTACAAGTAATACATCAAATAATGTCCTCGTGTTTTTTTCTCTTCCCTAAATTCTCAAGTGGCATTCTTATTTGGCCGAATTAGAATGAACGAAATTCATTTGTAAATCTGAAACACGTTAAAATAGGACTGCTCAAAATTACATTTATGCATCGAAAACGACCAAAATATCTACAACATACTTCTTTGTTGATTCAGATCGTTCGAGGTCGGCCACCCCATAATAGAGTTCGGTAAATACGAACAAGGCATCGCGCCATTGACATCCGACCACCACGAGGAAGACGTTCATGGAGGAGGGTCCGCTTACCTATCAGGGGGGGGGGAGAAGAAGACTCTGAATGCTTTAGTATTCCAATTAGTAATTTCGGTGACATGAATAACTTCTAAAGCAAATTGGACGCTAGATAGTTAAATAAAAACTCCAGTCTAGTATTTTATTCGAGGGTTCATTTCTTCGACCACAGAACGAAGATACTTGTCCTTCTTGCTTCCTCCAAGGGAAAGGCTAAAGACGAACAATCCTGCCTCTTATAAATTTCAGAATACATTAATTAATAGCCAGAAGAAGGTCAATGAAACAGGAAATCATTTTCCAAGTACATATATTGCAATAAAATTGTATGACATCATTAAAATAAAAGCAATAACTAGGGTTGGTGATTAAATGTCGCCTACCTATACGGGGTAGGTGGGGGGCAAGAATTTCCACAGTAAGGAAAACACTTATAACAAACTTTGGTGCCAATACCATAGTCGAGTTTCGACATGTACAAGTATATAAGAACGAATTGAAAAGTGAACGAATTTTGTGAAGCCACTCGAGAGTCAAAGAGGACTTTAAAATTATCATGAAAAGTGGCATTATATTGCTGCTAGTGCACATAATTCTAAAAAAAAAAAAACTAAAGTTATAATTTAAATACATTAATTTTTTAATATTGTAATACTCAAATGTAGCTTAGAATGAGGATCAGACCCCTTCAGACCGAAAAAGCCCAAATGAAACTAACGCGGAGCGTGTATAGCGATACATCTTTGGCAATACAATCGAAGATGATCATCTACTAAGGGACTTATTATGTATAAGCGTTGCCGAAATCATTAAAAAATGAAGAAGACTCTGAGTGCTTTAGTATTCCAATTAGTAATAACATGAATAACTTTTTCCACCAATTTACGTGTATCATTTAGAGTGACAATTACAGTAAAGATTATAAAAGTGAGTTATTAACAATATGGTTTCTTCTGAGTAGCTGCAGAAGGTATGGAAATTGAACTAAGCTCCATTGAAAACGAAGAGGATTCTTTAGCTGAGGAAAAAAAAAATAATAGCAATAATTAGGGTTGGTGATTAAATGTCACCTACCAATACGAGGGGGGGGGGTAAGAATTTCCACAGTAAAGAAAACACTTATAACAACTTTGGTACCAAGACCAAAGTAGAGTTTCGACATATACAAGTATATAAGAACGAATTGAAAAGTGAACGAATTTTGTGATGCCACTCCAGTGTCAAAGAGGACTTTAAAATTAACATGAAAAATGGCATTATATTGCTGATAGTACACATGATTCTAAAACAAAAGAGCCTTTTTGGTATTAATAAACAAAACAGCATTTTCTAGTATAAGTACCAAGTCGCTGAACGACGTGAAACTCTTACACGAAACAATGACAGACCTTAAATACGAAGTCCTTTCTTTAGTCCAGATACTAATGATACATGTCCCATTGTTATATATGTATAATGGCTTTGCTGGTCGGGTGAAAACTTTTTATTTCTTAATTTTTTAGTATGTTTTATGTATTTATAATATTGCGTAATATATTTCAGTTTCCCTTCTTGTAACTGCTCCGGGATCTAGACTCAATGGAGTTCCCGTAAATAAGAACCTATGCACTCTTAGCATGACGAGTCATCTACTTCAGGTAAATATTAATAGAATGAATATGCAACATATTATTGAGCATTCTACCTGTTTATTTATTATATATAGTAAGAAGTGTTATTATTTAAATACATTAAGTTTTTAATATTGTAATACTCAAATGTAGCTGAGAATACCAGCGTGAGGATCAGACCTCTTCAGACCGAAAAAGCCCAAATGAAACTGACTGGGAGCGTGTACACCTTTGCGTTACATCTTTGGCAATGGAATCGAAGATGATCATCTACTATCGGACTTATTATGTATAAGCGTTACCTAAATCATTAAAAAATGAAGAAGACTGAATGCTTTTGCATTCTAATTAGTAATTTCTGTGACATGAATAACTATTTCCACCTAATTTGCATATATCATTTTGAGTGACAATTGAGTAAAGGTTATAAAAGTGAGTTATTAACAATATGGTTTCTTCTGAGTAGCTGCCGAAGGAATGGAAATTGAATTAAGCTCCATTAAAAAAGAATACGATTCTTCAGCTAAGGAAAACCTAGCTATGTCTACAGGTAATACATCAAAAAATCTCTTGTTTTTTTCTCTATTTTCTCTTCCCTAAATTCGCAAGATACATTCGTATTTAGCCGAACTAGATTGCTGAAACTTCTGTTAAATTTCACTTGAACATCAGCCAAGAGGTCACTTCTTTATGACCAACCTGCTTTCATCTAAAAACTCTGGTGGCTACTTAAAAATAGTAATTGGGTAGGCTTCGAATGCAAAGTGGTAACTCGATTGAAATCAGCAAATTTTAATTCTGACCTAGATTGAATTCCCTGACTGGTTCAGACGTATACTACTTGCTGACAAATTCCAGGTCTACCTGTACACAGCGTAGACAGCCCCAGACTCGAGAATAGAGAATAAGTAGTACCTCTCACCCCAAACTAAACAACTACTAACATTTAAAAGTACATTCTGCATTATTAATGTCTATTCAAATCCTATTTTACTGGCGACACCCCACAACTCTTATTGTTTTAATAGTACACGTTTTCGATAGGAACATCAACTCTGCAAGAAAAAGGGGTTTCAGAAATGTATCTGTAGTATGAAATTTAAATGTTTACTACGTTGATTATTAGAAATGAATGACTGAACAAATTTGAATCATTATTTTTGACTCGTGCTTGGTTGATATCTTTGCTAAACGCATATTTATTACAATAAATAATTATAACAGCTGGTAAAATTGCTAGTTAACAATAATACTAACTAATAGTATCTTACGGAAACGTATTTAGTGTCCCAGTAGCAAATATAATACAATAAGGAGAGTAATTGAAAGGATAGTAATTGAAAGTGTAAAGGAAGGCACTTCTTCAACGTTATGAACGTTTTGGGTAACTGTTTAAGAAGAAGGTATATTACTAAAGTGGGGCGTTGACTCAAAATTGTCCTCAAACCTAACGACAACCCAAAAAGTCAAATGTCTTAACAATGTTGGTAAGATATAAGTAAAAGTGTGTAAGAAATATTTGTTGTTGTTGTATAGGGTTTTAGGGCGAAAAACTACCAGGTTATCATCGCCCTGTAATATTTATAATTCACATTTTGGAATCCTCATCCATATCGCCATTTTAACAATATAAACGAGGATACGAGCAATTGCACTTTAAATTTCTTGGTATAAACTCGTGTTTTTTACAAAATTAAACAATTTATCGAGTTCTTTCGGGTCATCTCCAAGGGCCACTTCTATACTATTGGAAATATTGTATTTGTTTCTAATATCTGTATACTTATGGCATTGCATTAATATGTGATATATAGTCAGTTCTGTGTTACATTTCTCACAAATCGGGGGTTGACCTTTTGTCATAAGATAGCAATGCGTAAGTCGTGTGTGCCCAATTCGGAGTCTTCCTAATACAACCTCATCTCTTCTGTTGTCTCTTGTCGAATATTTCCATGGACGGATGGTGGTTTTAATAGTTTTTAATTTATTGTTCTGGGTTTCATTCCACATGTGTTGCCAGTTTTTATTAATTTCTTCTTTGAGTGGTTGGTAGAGTTCTGCAGATGTAATTGTTGTTGGGGTGAAGAAATATTTAATTAAAGTGTTATTCTACTTACTGTTATAATTGTTGCTTCTCCAGCTAAATATTTTGTTTAATTAGTTATGTAACTTTAATAACTTAATGGGAAAGACGTGACATATAGATGAGCATTTTGTCTATTGAAAGAATATAATTGGGATATAATTAAGTTATTCTATCATCTGATTTACCTTTCTAGAACACCTTTGTGCTTACAATAGAAGTAGGATGGAGTATGATTTGGTGGTTTATTATTAGTCTTTTATTGCTAGTTTTTAATTTTTTCATATATTTTAATTTTTTAATATTTAATTTTTTTCATTTTTTATATTTGTTTATCATTTTTTAATCTTTTTTTATTTTCACGTATCACTTCTTATATTGATTTTTTTATTCTTTTTTTACCATTTTTTTCTCCACTTACACACATCCAGAGTCATTTAACATCCTATACACAACCACTTACAATTTTAATTATAAGTTGTGTTCAATTTAAAAATTGAAGCGGTAATAAAACTACACCTGCCCCATCTGTTATCAACTAGGCCAACCAAGGATGCCCCCTGAAGAGTGCTGTACTCTAGAGGCTACTTGTGTAAACACTACCTGAGAGGACATCCTTGGGTTCAAAGGGCAAAGATAAGAAACAGGATCAGAACAGTAGAGTGAGTAGGACAACAGGAGAGAGTAGTGGCAGCAATATTAGTTTCTTTCTCACACCCCTTTTAACAATATGAATGAGCAAACGAAGGAGCATCCAGGGGGAGACAAGGATGGAGGGAGAAAGAGGGAGATCACCAGAGCAGCATGGAGAACATCATCACAATTTCATCAGCATCTCTTGAAGTAATCATTAATCTACTAACATAGTAACACATATATGCCCATCCCCCAATATCATGTAATTATCCAATATAATATTAATAGTAATAACCGTCTTATACATCAACATGGTCCTCCGGTATTAAATCATATACAACTTCCATGAACCAGCACCTCTCTTAAAATATTGCAAGCCGTTAGCGGGTAGGGCGAAGGGCTTATAAATACAAGTAGGCTGCACTGAGTGTTCTAGAAATGGCATTACTCCAAGATGGCCTGTTATTTAAATTATATTTTACATTATCCGAGTGCACACAATCCTTACATAATAACAAAATACGCAATCCTTTTGATTTGTCTATATATAACCACGCACAATATCAAGTTAGTTTTAATATATCCAATCAGCAATACAACAGATTAAACTTTTTCCAATATTGTACTTCAACGACCTTTTAAGAACAACTTTTCAATTCAAACAATGAGGTGCGTGTGTTTGTAGGCATACTGGTTTGAAACTACAACCACGTGAAGTTTACGTTCATCTTAGAGTTTAAATATCTACCACTTATCAATATATAGTAAATACAAAATTCTATTATTGAACTGAATAGAAAAAGAAACCAAAACAGACTTCTATACAATGAATATTATATTTAAAAAATGATATTTTACATGTAACAAATATATTTTAAAAATATCCCTTATGGAATACATGGAAATATAAATTGTCTATTGATCCATTTCAGATTTTATTGATTAAAGACTGGGTTCGCTTCTTGAGGATTCTTTTGTTCCTCTACCTGCAATGAAGTGAAACCATCTTTATGGATCTTCATTCGTCAAATGATGGCATACTGGCTCCAAGACATTTCTTTTGGAAATTTAATCTTAATGTTTCTGGTAGAAAGGCCAGCATTATACCAATACAAAAGGCTCAGAAGACGATTAAAGCTTTACAAAAAGGAATTTCTGTTTTCCATCTTAAATAGTCCAAATTATTGCCTCTTCATGGTAATAATTTTGATTCAATAAATTGCAGTGTAAATTCACACCAGAATATCGCAGAAGCAAAGGAGGAAGAAGATCCACGCTTATCAGAATGCCTGCATCATTGGTCATTGTATAGAGTGAAGATACCCGTATGATGTATATTCTTATGGCAGAAATCGTGCATTCAAATTGCGTGCGATGCACATAATGTTCCCTGGAGATAAACCAATAAGAAGATATTACAGTCATATTATGGTTGAGACGGATCAGAAGTGTAACTATGCTCGTCCCTCAACTGGCATTGTTTTTGAGATGATAAAAACGATGATGCCTGCAAACATGAACCACACATTGTGCTGAGACGAATCCCTTGTTTGATATGGGATCCATTAAAAGTTTTCTTCAGTTGTGTTAGAGGAGTTGCAGTGTGCACATGACGAATCCAATTTACCTTGACAGAAAGTTGATACTTCTAATACTAAGTAGGCCGGAGCAGCTATTTTTATACATATGAAGAACCCATTCTATTTTTAAAGGTCAAATAAAATTGAAATAGTGAAGTAATACCTTAAACAAATTATATCCCATGTAAATTATGATATATGTATACCTGTACTATATTATTACATTGATAAAATATGATCCATTTAACTTATATTAACAAATCTATGGCGGAACGCCAATAAAATATATGAGAACTTCAAATTTGTATTCTAATCGTTTTTATTTCTCAGATAGTTTAGCATCCATATGACACCTCATCAGGAGAAGTTCTACTACACAAAGGAACTAAACTAACATCAGTTGACCTTCCGCCATAGATTAGTTGAAGAATATTATTACAGCAGAGTATTATGTAATATAGATAAGTGAAAAATAATATTCCATCATAAATAAATACTTAAAAATAATAAATATTTTATATTATAACTGGATAACGATGCAAGATTCTTATATAGTAATGAATTAGAGGTCGAATATGATTAACAATTCATAAATTAATAAACATTATAGTAATGTATGTAAGATACTGTTAAGTCATTACGTTTGAATAAACTTAACCAATAAACATAAACATTTATAATTGAAAAAATAACAACACAAACACATGGTAACGTACATCGTAACCTCTTGTCAGGTAATAACCTCGCCCAGGATGATATGTTGAATTGTAAAATGAAACTTACTCTTTTAGGTCTTGGCTGTGGTTAATAGTCCTGCGGCAGCTGTAATTATTTCACTCCCGTTCACTTTTGTTTATAAGTCTAAGATGGCGTGAAAAACCATTTTTTTTAATGTTCATAGGGAGAGGCACTGGCGCATTGACTCACTGCTAACCAAGCACTGTTCATAATAGTAATTAAACACATGTTTAATAACCACTAGAGTACAATATCTACATATTTATTGAGGGCATAGAAGGTCTATAATCAATACATCACAATTTCACAAAGCTTTACAGCAAAAATGTATATTAAACCTAAATTTACAATCATTAATTCTTCTCCACTTGTCATGATTAGTTTCTTTAATTTTATAGGAGCCTGTTACAATTTTTTTTAAAATATGTTCAAATTAGTTTATATTAACTGATATTTTTTTTGAACATCAAATGTTTTATTAGTTTTACTTTATACCAGTTTTTTATTGTTCAATTACAAAAAAATGAATATTTCAGTATAATAAAAAATTATCCTGTTACAAAATGTAACATAGAACCTCCTTCCCTAACAACAAAACCTGAGTGCAATAATGTATACCTAAATACCAAAAAAAACAACTTATTTAATTATTATATATAGTAAGAAGAGTTATTATTTAAATACATTTAGTTTTTAATATAATTATTCACAAATTTAGCTTAGAATACCAGCGTGAGGATCAGACCTCTTAAGCCGGAAAAGCCCAAATGAAACTGGGAGAGCCTCTATAGCGAATCATCTCGGATAGGAATGCAACGAAAACAACTAAAATGTCTACAACATACTTCTTTGTTGATTCAGATCGTTCGAGGTCAGCCACCCCATAATAGAGTTCGGAAAATACGAACAAGGCATCGAGCCATTGACATCCGATCACCATGAGGAAGACGTTCAGGAAGGAGGGTTGACATCTCATTACAATATTAGCAATAACTAGGGTTGGTAATTAAATGTCGCCTACCTTTACGGGGGGGGAGAATTTATACAGTAAGGAAAACACTTATCAAAACTTTAGTTGCACAGGCCATAGTAGAGTTTCGACATAAACAAGTATATAAGAACGAATTGAAATGGGAACATATTTTTTGATGCAACTCGAGTATCAAAGATGACTTCAGAGTGATTATGAAAAGCGGCATTACATTGCTGCTGGTGCACATGATTCTAAATATTATATTCTCTAGATATTAATGTTACATATTCCATTGTTTTATGTGTATAAATGCTTTCCTGGCGGGGTAAAAACTGTTTATTTCTTAATTTATTTTAGTAGTTTATATTTATTTATAATATTGCGTAATATATTTCGATTTCTCTTCATGTAGCTGCTCCGAGATCTAGACTCTATTGAGTTCCCGTCAATAAGAACCTAAGCACTCTTTGCACGCCGAGTCATCTACTTCAGGTAAAATTACAAAATGTAGAATCCTCTGAATGATTTTTATTCTAATTAGTAAATACGGTGAATTGAATAACTATTACCACCTAATTTGCCTAGACCATTAATAGTTGCAATTGCAGTAAAGGTTACATGATACATCAGATGAAGAACGCCTCGCTATGTCTACAGGAAATGCACCAAATAATCTTCTCGTGTTTTTTTCTCATCCCCAAATTCACAAGCTACATTCTTATTTAGCCCAACTAGAATGCAGAAACTTCTCTTAAATTATAATTCTCAAATCCGTTTGCTTAAATATCAGCAAAGTGGTCACTTCTTTATGACCAACCAGCCTTCATCTAAAATCTCCGGTGGCTACTTAAAAATGGTAATTGGTAAGGTTTCTAATCCAAATTAGTAACTAGACTGTTAATTAAAAACTTCAGGCTAGCATTTTACTCAAGGGATCATTTGGTCGAAAAGCAAAAGACATCACATTCCTGCCCCTTATAAAGTTCAGAATAAATTAATAAACAGCCAGACGATGGTCAATAAAAACCGGAAAACATTTTCCAAGCTCCATATATTGCAAGAAAACTGTATGTTGCATAACATCTCATTAAAATAATAGCAGTAACTAGGGTTGATGAATAATTGTGGCCTACATTTACGGAGGAGGGGGATGAATTTCCACAGTAAGGAAGACACTTATAACAAATTTGGTGCGAAGACCATAGTAGAGATTAGACATATACAAGTATATAACAACGTATTACCAACTGGTTTCTTCTGAGAAGCTGCAGAAGGTATGGAAATCAATTAAGCTCCATTAAAAAAGTACATGATCCTGAGAAGAGGAAAGCCTTAATATGTCTACAGATAATACATCAAATAATCTTCTCTTATTTTTTTCCCTATTTTCGATGCAAATCAATACAGGGAATTTCGTTTCAATAATTTCGGAAACACATTTGCAGTAAAGATTATAAAAGTGACTTATATAACAATATGTTTTCTTCTGAGGACCTGCATAAGGTATGAAAATTGAACAAAGCACCATTAAGAAAAAAGAGTAAATGTCCCAGAATTCGGAGGGCGTCGCTATGTCTACAGGTAATGCATCAAATAATCTTCTCGTGTTTTTTTCCCATCCCAAAATTCGCAAGCTACATTCTTATTTAGCCCAACTAGAATGCAGAATCTTCTGTTAAATTATAATTCTCAAATCCGTTTGCTGTAATATCAGCAAAGTGGTCACTTCTTTATGACCAACCAGCCTTCATCTAAAATCTCCGGTGGCTACTTAAAAATGGTAATTGGCAAGGTTTCTATTGCAAATTGGTAACTAGACAGTTAATTAAAAACTTCAGGCTAGTATTTTATTCAAGGGATCATTTGGTCGAAAAGCTAAAGACGTCACATTCCTGCCTCTTATAAAGTTCAGAATAAATTAATAATCAGCCAGACGATGGTCAATAAAAACCGGAAAACATTTTCCAAGCTCCATATATTGCAAGAAAACTGTATGTTGTATGACATCTCATTAAAATAATAGCAGTAACTGGGGTTGATGAATAAAAGTGGCCTACCTTTACGGAGGGGGGGGGATGAATTTCCACAGTAAGGAAGACACTTATAACAAATTTGGTGCAAAGACCATACTAGAGTTTCGACATATACAAGTAACAAAATGGTTTCTTCAGAGAAGCTGCAGAAGGTATGGAAATTAATTAAGCTCCATTTAAAAAGAACAGGATCCTTGAGAAGAGGAAAGCCTTACTATGTCTACAGATAATAAATCAAATAATCTTCTCTTCTTTTTTCCCCTATTTTCGATGCAAATCAATACTGGGAATTTCGTTTCAATAATTTCGGAAACACATTTGCATTAAAGATTATAAAAGTGACTTACATAAAAATATATTTTCTTCTGAGGACCTGCATAAGGTATGAAAATTGAACAAAGCACCATTAAGAGAAAAGAGTAAATGTCCTAGAATTCGGAGGGCGTCTCTATGTCTACAGGTAATGCATCAAATAATCTTCTCGTGTTTTTTTCTCATCCCCAAATACACAAGCTACGTTCTTATTTAGCCCAACTAGAATGCAGAAACTTCTGTTAAATTATAATTCTCATATCCGCTTACTTGAATATCAGCAAAGTGGTCACTTCTTTATGACCAACCAGCCTTCATCTAAAATCTCCGGTGGCTACTTAAAAATGGTAATTGGCAAGGTTTCTAATGCAAATTGGTAACTAGACAGTTAATTAAAAACTTCAGGCTAGTATTTTATTAAAGGGATCATTTGGTCGAAAAGCTAAAGAAGTCACATTTCTGCCTCTTATAAAGTTCAGAATAAATTAATAAATTTCCAGAAGATGGTCAATAAAAACAGGAAAACATTTTCCAAGCTCCATTTATTGCATGAAAACTGTATGTTGTATGACATCTCAATAAAATAATAGCAGTAACTGGGGTTTGTGATTAAATGTGGCCTACCGATACAGAGGGGGGGGGATGAATTTCCACAGTAAGGAAGACACTTATAACAAATTTGGTGCAAAGACCATAGAAGAGTTTCGACATATACAAGTATATAACAACGTATTAACAAACTGGTTTCTTCTGAGAAGCTGCAGAAGGTATGGAAATCAATTAAGCTCCATTAAAAAAGAACAGGATCCTTGAGAAGAGGAAAGCCTTAATATGTCTACAGATAATACATCAAATAATCTTCTCTTCTTTTTTTCCTTATTTTCGATGCAAATCAATACTGGGAATTTCGTTTCAATAATTTCGGAAACACATTTGCAGTAAAGATTATAAAAGTGACTTATATAACAATATGTTTTCTTCTGAGGACCTTCATAAGGTATGAAAATTGAACAAAGCACCTTTAAGAAAAAAGAGTAAATGTCCCAGAATTCGGAGGGCGTCGCTATGTCTACAGGTAATGCATCAAATAATCTTCTCGTGTTTTTTTCTCATCCCCAAATTCGCAAGCTACATTCTTATTTAGCCCAACTAGAATGCAGAAACTTCTGTTAAATTATAATTCTCATATCCGTTTGCTTGAATATCAGCAAAGTGGTCACTTCTTTATGACCAACCAGCCTTCATCTAAAATCTCCGGTGGCTACTTAAAAATGGTAATTGGTAAGGTTTCTAATCCAAATTAGTAACTAGACTGTTAATTAAAAACTTCAGGCTAGCATTTTACTCAAGGGATCATTTGGTCGAAAAGCAAAAGACATCACATTTCTGCCCCTTATAAAGTTCAGAATAAATTAATAAACAGCCAGACGATGGTCAATAAAAACCGGAAAACATTTTCCAAGCACCATACATTGCAAGAAAACTGTATGTTGCATAACATCTCATTAAAATAATAGCAGTAACTAGGGTTGATGAATAATTGTGGCCTACCTTTACGGAGGAGGGGGGGGGGATTAATTTCCACAGTAAGGAAGACACTTATAACAAATTTGGTGCAAAGACCATAGAAGAGTTTCGACATATACAAGTATATAACAACGTATTAACAAACTGGTTTCTTCTGAGAAGCTGCAGAAGGTATGGAAATCAATTAGGCTCCATTAAAAAAGGAAAGGACCCTGAGAAGAGGAAAGCCTTACTATGTCTACAGATAATACATCAAATAATATTCTCTTCTTTTTTTCCCTAATTTCGATGCAAATAAATATTAGGAATTTCGTTTCATTAATTTCGGAAACACATTTGCATTAAAGATTATAAAAGTGACTTATATAACAATATGTTTTCTTCTGAGGACCTTCATAAGGTATGAAAATTGAACAAAGCACCTTTAAGAAAAAAGAGTAAATGTCCCAGAATTCGGAGGGCGTCGCTATGTCTACAGGTAATGCATCAAATAATCTTCTCGTGTTTTTTTCTCATCCCCAAATTCGCAAGCTACATTCTTATTTAGCCTAACTGGAATGCAGAAACTTCTGTTAAATTATAATTCTCATATCCGTTTGCTTGAATATCAGCAAAGTGGTCACTTTTCATGACCAACCACCCTTCATCTAAAATCTCCGGTGGCTACTTAAAAATGGTAATTGGCAAGGTTTCTAATGCAAATTAGTAACTAGACTGTTAATTAAAAACTTCAGGCTAGCATTTTACTCAAGGGATCATTTGGTCAATCAAATCTCACAACGCGCTTTGAACTTAAAAAAAATACTTTATTCGTAATATAAAGGTTACATAGATGTGTATCGTACGGATGTTGGGTAACAAGTGTCTGGGAGGAGGAAAGGAGAGGGTTTATATACAATGGTTCTTGTGAGGTGCTGACTCTGCTACTAGTCCTGGAGTCCTAGGATCTAAGTCCTCCCTTCTGAAAATCCGAAGTCCCCTGAGGATGAAGAGGTCGGGCGAAGATGTGGTACGGATCCAAACTTATTTCTTGAACTAGAGATGATACTGGAGAAGGTACTGGCAGCCGATGTGTTAATTTGCTTTACATTGACAGTTAGTGATAATGGAATATATATTAAAGTATATTAAGTATGCTAAACTAATGTAGATTACATAATCTATAAAGTTGAAATTTATGTGACTAAATGATAATTCTTGATATTCTATTTCAGTAAGATTCATTGACTCTAGATTTTGAAAACTTACATTTAGATCCTTATTGCCTATGGGTTCAGAATTAACAGTTAGAACGTTTATATCTAGGTGAACAATGTTAGGAGGTAAACATTCCTCAATGGACTCATTTGAATTTAGATAAATTATTGAGCTTAATGGCAGAAACGTAATTTTCTTATTTACATGAATAACACTATAGTTGTAAGTAACATATATATTGGCTATGTCATAATATTTAATAAAACTATGTGAGTTTACAGTTATACCTGTACAATCGTGTGTGTGACCTAAAAATAAGTTATATGTACATTTGTCTAAAATAGGTTTTACATTACTACAATAAAAATTACTATCAATATAATTACAATTACCATAATAATATGTGTCATTTACAGTTAGTACATGTGAGTGTGGTGCAAAATTGTTGTTATGAGTCTCGTATGCTGTACTGGGTATGATATAAGGGCATAAATGTCCACAGGGTTTGAATATAATGGGACCTGAAGAAATACATGTAGCAAGTCATCATAGAGAGCACAATGAGCATGGGATGTTAGCCAAAGGATTTCAGTATTTGAAGAAATAAAAGTAATGTCCTGAAATTGTGTAAAATTGATTTGTGGAAAGAGTGTGTGGTGTAATTTACCGTTTTTACACTCGTCTATACTTGATATTAAGTTTGTAATTTTGGTATAAAGGTATGATAGCATGTTATGTAATTCAAGTAAGTGTAATTGTAGTTCGTCCTGTGAGAGTACAGCGTTAATAGATTTTATTTTATTAATGTTATTGTTAAATATACTAATATCTTTTTGAAAGGTTTTAATCAATTCTTTATCTGATTTTGCCTGATATTCAATATTATGTTCTATTTGGTAATTATTGTGTTCGAGTTGTTGTATGATTTGGTCATAGTGTTCTTTGTCATCAGCGTCTAGATTCCCTGTTAACCAGTTAATAGCTTTCCCTAATCCATTTACAATCCCTCTTTTATGTATATTATGGTGAAATTTGTAGGAATCTATTAGTGAAAATTGTGACTTTGTTAATTTCAATAGATTAAGTGTAATTTTGTACATGTCTAGTGTCGAGAATTTATATAGTTGGCTTTCCAGTCTTAATAGCTCGTTATAATATTGTTGATAGTCAACGTAAAAATGTTATCGTATAGTACTTGTCAAGTATGTATGCTGGAGGCAGTTTTACATGTGTGATACCTGCTGTAGTACTTATGTCAGTCACTTTAAGAGCGTCACATGTCTGATAAATGAGAATTATAGTCAGTAATATCTGAGTTCTCATCTGAAACAGATAATACATTTTTTGTTGGTTTTATGTAAGTCTTTCGTTTTCTTTGTATGTTGTCTTTATGAACTTTGTATGTTCTGTTTTTGTCTTTGCATAGGACTGACACTTTATAGGGATTTTGATTTTTAGTCCGTGTGTTAGCCTTAGTGTACAGTGGACTGTCTTCAGTATCTGTAATGTCTTCTCTATTTTCGTTTAGTTTTTCTGTTCGTTTTTCTTTTTCTCGAGTAATATTTTCGTGTGCTATTTTCTGCATAATTTTGAGCCTGTCGTGATATTGTTCAACAAGTTTTTCCGTGATTTTATTGTCCGTCTCGAGGTTTTCAGTAATTCCAAAAGTTATTTCATTGGGTGTCAGTTTTACCGTTTGATTTAAAGTGTTGTTGAATGTTAGTGTTGCTAATCGTACCTGTCGTGTTAGTGTGATTTATGGGTCTTCTTCTTTTATAGCTCGAAGGATTTCAATCAAGGTAGAGTGAGTACGGTTCGCTAAAGCCAATGAATTGGGATGCATGGGAGTAGTCAAGTGGGCTTCGATATTTTGACTCTGTAAAAAGTTAAGAATTAAATTGTTGTCATATTCTTTCCCGTTGTCCATTCGAATTACTGTAGGTCGTGGGTAGTGTTCTAAATATTCTTCCAGAGTGTGTAGTACATTTATGGCGTTACACTGGTTTACAAGTCTGGTAAATAGTCGTTTTGAAAATGTGTCATGTATTGTAATGATATATTTAGACTGATAATGTAAAGTGTCCATCATTAACTCGTCAAAAGGTCTGTCCGGAGTGTATGTAATCTCCAGGGAGTTTTTTAGTTTTTACCGGCTTCCTGTCATATTTCGTTTTCCTACAGGTGGAACACTTGTTTACATAGTCCATTATTTTGTCCTTCATACGGGGAAAGTAATAATTTCTTTTTAATTTGTTGTAAGTCTCTAATCCACCGCGATGGTATGATTTACCTATGTGATAATCTACAATTAATTGCGTCTGTTCCGTGTCAGTGAGTATGTCTATACATTTTTTCCTGTATCGTTTAATTTTTACAGAGGGGTATTTGTCTTGAACAATGTCTGAGATTTTCTGAAATATGCCTTCGAATTCGGGGCGTACCGTCTCAACAGTTGGTTCGCAATAAAGTCCGTAAGTCATGTTTGGTTTGAGGATTTCCTGGAGAGTGTCTTCTAAGTCTGAGCGAAAAGGGTAGGCAGTCTCAATGGAGTATCTGTTCTTGTTAAAAGGTTTTGTATATTCAACAGTTTTACTTCCCCGTTGTATAAAAATTTGATTTTTTTCGATGTTAATAGGCTTGAGTGGATCATCTACAATCCAGACTTGCTGATTAGATGACTCCTGTGAATGAACAGTCTGGAGGTCGGAGTCGTTTCGGGTTTCCCTTACGTCAGGTCTGTGCTCTAGCTGCTCTAGTATGCTGTCATAGTCTGTTTCTAATGGAATGTGTGATGTAGACGGTTCATTGAGTATGTCTTCTATGTCAGAGTCTATTGCCATGCACGTGGTCTCCTTTTTCCGAGAAAGGGCGTCAGCAACTACATTACTTCTACCTTCAATATGTTTGATATCAAACTCAAAGTCAGAGAGTTGAAAAATCCATTTCATTAATCTATTGTTCGCATTTTTCATTGAAAATATCCATGTTAATGGTTTATGGTCAGTTTGTAATGTGAATTTTTTCCCAAATAAATATGGCTTGAAGTGAGTACAAGACCATACAACTGCTAAGAATTCTTTTTCAATAGTCGAATATTTTTGTTCAGTAGGGGATAATGTTCTCGATGCAAAAGCAATTGGGTGGTCCCTCCCTTCTGAAAGTTGGGACAATACTGCTCCTATTGCATAATTGCTGGCGTCAGTAGTCAGTGTGAATGGTAAGTGGAAATCTGGGTATTGTAGGATTGGTGCGTTCGTTATCATATCTTTTAATGTCTGTACACTGTTGTTTAATAATTTCGAGTCTACGGGTTCAGTCTGTTTTAGTGCGTTTGTAAGTGGTTTAACAATGTCTGCGTAGCCTTTAATAAATTTCCTGTAATATCCAGAAAGTCCTAAAAATTGTCTAATTTCTTTTTCCATTCTGGGGGTAGGGAAATTTAAAATTGCCTGTATTTTGTCAGGATTTGGTTTTATGCCGTCTGGGGATACAATGTGTCCTAGGAAAGGTATTTCAGATTGAAAGAATTCTGTCTTGTCCAATTGAATAGTAAGATTGTAGTCTGCAAGTCGTTGAAGTACCTGTCCTATATGGTGAAAGTGGTCTTGTTCTGTTTCCGAAAATATAATAATGTCATCAATGTATACTGCACAGTTCCCGAGATTCTGAATTGCAGCATTTGCTAGTTTTTGAAAAGTGGGGGGTCCATTACAGATGCCAAAGGGCAAACGCAGCCATTCATAATGATTTTTTTCAGTGCTGAATGCAGTTTTAGGAATAGACTCCTCATCTAATGGTATCTGATGAAATCCACTAGCTAAATCTATTGTCGAAAGAAATTTTGATCCCTTAAGTTGGTTTAGTATGTCCTCAATATTAGGTAGTGGGAATTTGTCTGGTATAGTCACCGCATTAAGTTTCCGGTAGTCAATTACCATACGGATTTTCTTTTTCCCGCTGGCATCCATTTTTTTGGGTACTACCCATAGGGGAGCATTATATGGTGAATTACTTTCTCGTATAATTCCATTTTTCAATAGTTTATCTATTTCTTTATGTATCTCTTCGCGAAATTGAGCAGGGTATCTATAGTTCCATGCATAAATAGGTTTTCTGTTGTTGTCTCGATTTTATGTTTTAATAAAGTAGTTGGGGGTTATGGGTCATCTTCTCTTTTTATTATTTTTTGATGCTTCGATATTAAATTTATTAATTTTTCTTGTCGCGTTTCATTTAAATGGGAGCATCTGATTAAATTTTTTTATTTCTTTATTTTTATATAAATTTTAAAATTAATGTTTTTTTTATTAAGAATTTTATTATTTTCGATAATTACATCATTATTTAAATAGACTTATTTTTTTTTTTTCACAATCTAATATGCTAATTTGTTTCGCGCATTGTATGGTAACCTAATAAAAAATCGTACTTACTAAAAAAGGAAAATACTAGAAAATTTTATATATAAAATCTGTAGTTAAACCCAGGAAAGGTGCAAGGTTTATTAGCGCACTTTGGCTACCTTTTTCGCTACCCACTGGAGTTTTTAAACCACAAATTCTTCTGATTGGATTTGAGTGCCATCAGGTAAAGCACTGGGTGTTTATATAATTTTTGTGTGAAGATCCGGTATCAATAAGCCAAGTTTTTTTCCCCTTAATGTCTTCAAAATGACGGTAAAGATTCAGTTAGACTTAGCGTATGTTCGGGGGGTCATTGTTTTGTCCTAAGTCTAAAAAAAATGGTCCAGTTTTTCGGTAAGATAGTTGACAGATTTTGATAGATTATCATATTTTTCTTTTAGTCCTGTAACGTCTGTGTCCATATGATTAACTTGATTTGAGCGAACCGTCCTCATAGATACGGTATTACTACTGTCTAATTTTTGAACAGGGGGTTTATTAAAAAAAAATTCATGCTGTTTTTCTTGGTCCCACGGTTGATTATAAAATAGGGGGTGTCCTCGGGTGTATAAGGTTGTCGGTATTGTGGGTCATTATTTGGGTACGATTGATAAGTGTTGAGGGGGGTTGATACGTGTGAGGGGGTTGGTACGTGTGAGAGGGTTGATATGCCTGAGGGGGTTGATACGCATGAGGGGGTTTATATTGTTGGTCTCTGTGTCATATTGGGGGGTTTTTGAAATTGTGGTGGTCATGTCTATGTTGTTTTTGTGTATTAAACGACTGGGTGGAGTCTTGGTTTCAAATTTGAAAATTTGGGATGTGATATTGTTTTTTGTGTGGTGTCCAGTCCCGATTTTCGTGGTATGTATTGTTTGTTCAACAATATAGGCTGCATCGTTCTGCAACGCTTTTCCTGACTTGTTCTAAAAGTGTCAAGTTTTTGAAATCTAATATAGTCTACAATGTCTGGGTGAAAATGTTTGTTAGTGTTATGAAATTATATTTCTCTCGACAAATTTTTTAAAATAAATGTCAGGAGGAGACTTTGTCTAATTTTTCCCTAGCACATTATAAGAGCAAACATACCCTCAATTCGCTCTAAAAATAGTAGTGGATGTTCGTGTTTGTATGGGCGTGTGGAATATATCTCCTCCATTAATTGGTCACATGTCCGTGAATCTTTGTATTGGCTCTCTAAATGTTTTCAAAATTTGTTCAACTGTGTCGAATGTATGTCGCAAAAAGCATCTTTTTGGCTAATCCCTTTATTCTATACTGAACCATGGAAAAATATTCTTCATGGTTGGATTTATGGTGGGGATTTTTCTTCTTTACAAGTCCTAGCAATTAAATCTCTTCGACTTGACAAAAAATAAATTAGTTCTTCAGGATTCCATCATATTCGGGAATCATTTTTAAATCAAAATCTGAAATGATGTATGCCATTGTATCGTTAGTTTCGGTTAATTTAAATATCTAATAATTGAGTTGCAAGTTCTCCTAAGTCAATGTCACTGTCAGTTATGGGTCTCTTAATATTTAGCCTATCGCTTAATTTGTCGAAAAGCTGAAGACGTCACATTCCTGCCTCTTATAAAGTTCAGAATAAATTAATAATCAGCCAGACGATGGTCAATAAAACCTGAAAACATTTTCCAAGCTCCATATATTGCAAGAAAAATGTATGTTGTATGACATGTCAATAAAATAATAGCAGTAACTGGGGTTTGTGATTAAATGTGGCCTACCTTTACAGAGGGAGGGGGATGAATTTCCACAGTAAGGAAGACACTTATAACAAATTTGGTGCAAAGACCATAGAAGAGCTTCGACATATACAAGTATAAAACAACGTATTAATAAACTGGTTTCTTCTGAGAAGCTTCAGAAGGTATGGAAATCAATTAAGCTCCATTCAAAAAGAACAGGATCCTGAGAAGAGGAAAGCATTACTATGTCTACAGATAATACATCAAATTATATTCTCTTCTTTTTTTTCCTATTTTCGATGCAAATCAATACTAGGAATTTCGTTTCAATAATTTTGGAAACGCATTTTCAGTAAAGATTATAAAAGTGACTTATATAACAATCTGTTTACTTCTGAGGACCTGCATAAGGTATGAAAATTGAAAAAAGCACCTTTAAGAAAAAAGAGTAAATGTCCCTGAATTCGGAGGGCGTCGCTATGTCTACAGGTAATGCATCAAATAATCTTCTCGTGTTTTTTTCTCATCCCCAAATTCGCAAGCTACATTCTTATTTCGCCTAACTGGAATGCAGAAACTTCTGTTAAATTATAATTCTCATATCCGTTTGTTTGAATATCAGCAAAGTGGTCACTTTTTTATGACCAACCACCCATCTAAAATCTCCGGTGGCTACTTAAAAATGGTAATTGGCAAGGTTTCTAATGCAAATTGGTAACTAGACAGTTAATTAAAAACTTCAGGCTAGTATTTTATTCAAGGGATCATTTGGTCGAAAAGCTAAAGACGTCACATTCCTGCCATTTATAAAGTTTAGAATAAATTAATAATCAGCCAGACGATGGTCAATAAAAACCTGAAAACATTTTCCAAGCTCCATATATTGCAAGAAAACTGTATGTTGTATGACATCTGAATAAAATAATAGCAGTAACTAGGGTTATTGAATAAATGTGGCCTACCTTTACGGAGGGGGGGGGATGAATTTCCACAGTAAGGAAGTCACTCATGACAAATTTGGTGCAAAGACCATAGTAGAGTTTCGACATATACAAGTAGATAACAACGAATTAACAAACCGGTTTCTTCTGAGAAGCTGAAGAAGGTATGGAAATCAATTAAGCTCCATTAAAAAAGAACAGGATCCTTGAGAAGAGGAAAGCCTTAATATGTCTACAGATAATACATCAAATAATCTTCTCTTCTTTTTTTCACTATTTTCGAAGCAAATCAATACTGGGAATTTCGTTTCAATAATTTCGGAAACACATTTGCATTAAAGATTATAAAAGTGACTTATATAACAATATGTTTTCTTCTGAGGACCTGCATAAGGTATGAAAATTGAACAAAGCACCATTAAGAGAAAAGAGTAAATGTCCTAGAAATCGGAGGGCGTCTCTATGTCTACAGGTAATGCATCAAATAATCTTCTCGTGTTTTTTTCTCATCCCCAAATTCGCAAGCTACATTCTTATTTAGCCCAACTAGAATGCAGAAACTTCTGTTAAATTATAATTCTAATATCCGTTTGCATGAATATCAGCAAAGTCGTCACTTCTTTATGACCAACCAGCATTCATCTAAAATCTCCGGTGGCTACTTAAAAATGGTTATTGGCAAGGTTTCTATTGCAAATTGGTAACAAGACAGTTAATTAAAAACTTCAGGCTAGTATTTTATTAAAGGGATCATTTGGTCGAAAAGCTAAAGACGTCACATTCCTGCCTCTTATAAAGTTTATAATAAATTAATAATCAGCCGACGATGGTCAATAAAAACCTGAAAAAATTTTCCAAGCTCGATATATTGCAAGAAAACTGTATGTTGTATGACATCTCATTAAAATAATAGCAGTAACTGGGGTTGATGAATAAATGTGGCCTACCTTTACGGAGGGGGCGGGGGATAAATTTTGACACTAAGGAAGACACTTATAACAAATTTGGTGCAAAGACCATAGTAGAGTTTCGACATATACTAGTAACTAAATGGTTTCTTCAGAGAAGCTGCAGAAGGTATGGAAATCAATTAACCTCCATTAAAAAAGAACAGGATTCTTGAGAAGAGGAAAGCTTTAATATGTCTACAGATAATACATCAAATAATCTTCTCTACTTTTTTTCCCAATTTTCGATGCAAATCAATACTGGGAATTTCGTTTCAATAATTTCAGAAACGCATTTGCAGTAAAGATTATAAAAGTGACTTATATAACAATATGTTTACTTCTGAGGACCTGCATAAGGTATGAAAATTGAACAAAGCACCTTTAAGAAAAAAGAGTAAATGTCCCAGAATTCGGAGGGCGTCGCTATGTCTACAGGTAATGCATCAAATAATCTTCTCGTGTTTTTTTCTCATCCCCAAATTCGCAAGCTACATTCTTATTTAGCCTAACTGGAATGCAGAAACTTCTGTTAAATTATAATTCTCATATCCGCTTACTTGAATATCAGCAAAGTGGTCACTTCTTTATGACCAACCAGCCTTCATTTAATCTCCGGTGGCTACTTAAAAATGGTAATTGGCAAGGTTTCCAATGGAAATTGGTAACTAGACAGTTAATTAAAAACTTCAGGCTAGTATTTTATTAAAGGGATCATTTGGTCAAAAAGCTAAAGAAGTCACATTTCTGCCTCTTATAAAGTTCAGAATAAATTAATAAATTTCCAGAAGATGGTCAATAAAAACAGGAAAACATTTTCCAAGCTCCATATATTGCAAGAAAACTGTATGTTGTATGACATCTCATTAAAATAATAGCAGTAACTGGGGTTGATGAATAAATGTGGCCTACCTTTACGGAGGGGGCGGGGGATAAATTTTGACACTAAGGAAGACACTTATAACAAATTTGGTGCAAAGACCATAGTAGAGTTTCGACATATACTAGTAACTAAATGGTTTCTTCAGAGAAGCTGCAGAAGGTATGGAAATCAATTAACCTCCATTAAAAAAGAACAGGATTCTTGAGAAGAGGAAAGCTTTAATATGTCTACAGATAATACATCAAATAATCTTCTCTACTTTTTTTCCCAATTTTCGATGCAAATCAATACTGGGAATTTCGTTTCAATAATTTCAGAAACGCATTTGCAGTAAAGATTATAAAAGTGACTTATATAACAATATGTTTACTTCTGAGGACCTGCATAAGGTATGAAAATTGAACAAAGCACCTTTAAGAAAAAAGAGTAAATGTCCCAGAATTCGGAGGGCGTCGCTATGTCTACAGGTAATGCATCATTTAATCTTCTCGTGTTTTTTTCTCATCCCCAAATTCGCAAACTACATTCTTATTTAGCCTAACTGGAATGCAGAAACTTCTGTTAAATTATAATTCTCATAACCGTTTGTTTGAATATCAGCAAAGTTGTCACTTCTTTATGACCAACCAGCCTTCATCTAAAATCTCCGGTGGCTACTTAAAAATGGTAATTGGCAAGGTTTCTAATGCAAATTGGTTACTAGACAGTTAATTAAAAACTTCAGGCTAGTATTTTATTAAAGGGATCATTTGGTCAAAAATCTAAAGACGTCACATTTCTGCCTCTTATAAAGTTTAGAATAAATTAATAATCAGCCAGACGATGGTCAATAAAAACCTGAAAACATTTTCCAAGCTCCATATATTGCAAGAAAACTGTATGTTGTATGACATATGAATAAAATAATAGCAGTAACTAGGGTTATTGAATAAATGTGGCCTACCTTTACGGAGGGGGGGGATGAATTTCTACAGTAAGGAAGTCACTCATAACAAATTTGGTGCAAAGACCATAGAAGAGTTTCGACATATACAAGTATATAACAACGTATTAACAAACTGGTTTCTTCTGAGAAGCTGCAGAAGGTATGGAAATCAATTAAGCTCCATTTAAAAAGAACAGGATCCTTGAGAAGAGGAAAGCCTTAGTATGTCTACAGATAATACATCAAATAATCTTCTCTTCTTTTTTCCCCTATTTTCGATGCAAATCAATACTGGGAATTTCGTTTCAATAATTTCAGAAGCACATTTGCAGTAAAGATTATAAAAGTGACTTATATAACAATATGTTTTCATCTGAGGACCTGCATAAGGTATCAAAATTGGACAAAACACCATTAAGAAAAAAGAGTAAATGTCCCAGAATTCGGAGGGCGTCGCAATGTCTACATATAATGCATCAAATAATCTTCTCGTGTATTTTTCTCATCCCCAAATTCGCAAGCTACATTTTTATTTAGCCTAACTAGAATGCAGAAACTTCTGTTAAATTATAATTCTCATATCCGTTTGATTGAATATTAGCAAAGTGGTCACTTCTTTATGACCAACCAGCATTCATCTGAAATCACCGGTGGCTACTTAAAAATGTTAATTGGCAAGATTTCTAATCCAAATTAGTAACTAGAATGTTAATTAAAAACTTCAGGCTAAAATTTTATACAAGGGATCATTTGGTCGAAAAGCTAAAGACGTCACATTCCTGCCTCTTATAAAGTTCAGAATAAATTAATAAACAGCCAGCAGATGGACAATAAAAACAGGAAAACATTTTCTAAGCTCCATATATGTCAAGAAAACTGTATGTTGTATGACATCTCATTAAAATAATAGCAGTAACTGGGGTTGATGAATAAATGTGGCCTACCTTTACGGAGGGGGCGGGGGATAAATTTCGACACTAAGGAAGACACTTATAACAAATTTGGTGCAAAGACCATAGTAGAGTTTCGACATATACTAGTAACTAAATGGTTTCTTCAGAGAAGCTGCAGAAGGTATGGAAATCAATTAAGCTCCATTAAAAAAGAACAGGATTCTTGAGAAGAGGAAAGCCTTAATATGTCTACAGATAATACATCAAATAATCTTCTCTTCTTTTTTTCCCTATTTTCGATGCAAATCAATACTGGGAATTTCGTTTCAATAATTTCGGAAACACATTTGCATTAAAGATTATAAAAGTGACTTATATAACAATATGTTTTCTTCTGAGGACCTGCATAAGGTATGAAAATTAAACAAAGCACCATTAAGAGAAAAGAGTAAATGTCCTAGAATTCGGAGGGCGTCTCTATGTCTACAGGTAATGCATCAAATAATCTTCTCGTGTTTTTTTCTCATCCCCAAATTCGCAAGCTACATTCTTATTTAGCCCAACTAGAATGCAGAAACTTCTGTTAAATTATAATTCTCATATCCGTTTGCTTGAATATCAGCAAAGTGGTCACTTCTTTATGACCAACCACCCATCTAAAATCTCCGGTGGCTACTTAAAAATGGTAATTGGCAAGGTTTCTAATGCAAATTGGTAACTAGACAGTTAATTAAAAACTTCAGGCTAGTATTTTATTCAAGGGATCATTTGGTCGAAAAGCTAAAGACGTCACATTCCTGCCTCTTATAAAGTTCAGAATAAATTAATAATCAGCCAGACGATGGTCAATAAAAACCTGAAAACATTTTCCAAGCTCCATATATTGCAAGAAAACTGTATGTTGTATGACATCTCAATAAAATAATAGCAGTAACTGGGGTTTGTGATTAAATGTGGCCTACCTTTACAGAGGGGGGGGGGATGAATTTCCACAGTAAGGAAGACACTTATAACAAATTTGGTGCAAAGACCATAGTAGAGTTTCGACATATACAAGTATATAACAACGAATTAACAAACTGGTTTCTTCTGAGAAGCTGCAGAAGGTATGGAAATCAATTAAGCTCCATTAAAAAAGAACAGGATCCTGAGAAGAGGAAAGCCTTACTATGTCTACAGATAATACATCAAATAATCTTCTCTTCTTTTTTCCCCTATTTTCGATGCAAATCAATACTGGGAATTTCGTTTCAATAATTTCGGAAACACATTTGCATTAAAGATTATAAAAGTGACTTATATAACAATATGTTTTCTTCTGAGGACCTGCATAAGGTATGAAAATTGAACAAAGCACCATTAAGAGAAAAGAGTAAATGTCCTAGAATTCGGAGGGCGTCTCTATGTCTACAGGTAATGCATCAAATAATCTTCTCGTGTTTTTTTCTCATCCCCAAATTCGCAAGCTACATTCTTATTTAGCCTAACTGGAATGCAGAAACTTCTGTTAAATTATAATTCTCATATCCGTTTGCTTGAATATCAGCAAAGTGGTCACTTCTTTATTTCTAATGCAAATTGGTAACTAGATAGTTAATTAAGGAGATTAAAATTTCCTGCCACTTATCCAGCATCCGACAACCCTTAGGAACACGTTCAGGAAGGAGAAACGTTTACATCTCATTAAAATATTAGCAATAACTAGGGTTGGTGATTTTATGACGCCCCCTATATGGGGGGGGCAAGAATTTCGACAGTATGGAAAACACGTATAACAACTTTGGTGCAATGACGATTTAATCCAAATGATTCACTGAAAGGGAGTCTCATATGGGCTGCTTTTCTCACAAAGATCAGGCCAATGCCCCAAAGCTGAGGAAGCTTCAGCTTATGGATCAGCCATATCAGTCAGTCGTTTATTAAATGTGGACTACAATCCACATGTTTAGCCCTGAACTGCATGGTTCACAAAGATCAGACCACGACCTGCTGCCTAACAAGATCTGATTTGTACATCACACCTAAGGTCCGTAGAGGTTAGTCTGCAATATTAAATCTACTAGGTACGTCACCAATCAATGATGGTCCATTGCGAGAATAAGTTTTTTTTTTATTTATTTATACAGGAGCACACTCATCTTGGCGATAGGCTCAAAGTTTCACAATGTAAAATGAAAACAAAATTATAGAAAAATAAAAAAAACTGAAACAACAAATAAAAAATTAAATACAACAAATAATCTTTAAATACTAGTAATAAAGACAATTAATAAACATAAGACATAAATAAACATTAGATAAACAAACATAAATGAACATTAGACAAGTAATAAAGACAACATGTTTATATATTTGTATATAAAATGTTTTTCATGTTTATATATACAGTTCATGCTCCCTCCCGAATAGTTTTATCTTTATTTAAAGAATGTTGACGTATCCATAGGTACTTCGAGTATAAGCAGAAGACACTTTCCATGAAATTATCAATGAAAATTCAACACTGGTTCAGATACATTGTTGGGGTACTACTACTAACAAACGGAAAAGGTGAAAAATTATTGTGGTTCATATAAATATATAATATCAATTATAAAACGAACATTAAATATAAAAGAAAAGTAGGCATTTTCCAATGGGGGAAATCCAACTCGATAATGAATGAAGGCTTCTTTATTTACATCATCGAAGAATACACAGGAAAATACAGCTCATTAGTACAGAAATCTAAACCTAAGCAGTAATTAAATATTCTCTATGCAAGATTTTATGCTCAAAAATTTAAGAAGGGAATCCAAAATGAGAATGAAGTCAAGCCTTTATATATGCAGTCCCTTTAAGTGTTGATGTCATTGTATGCCTAGAGTTGGTGATTTTACGTCGACTCTTTGAGAGCAACCATTTTGACAGTAACGGAAACACGTAGAACAACTGTGGAGCAAAGAGCAAAGTAGAATTTCAACATATATAACTACTTCAGGATGAACTAAACTGTGACCGAACCTTGAGATGCTTCTAGAGATTCAATGAGAACGATTGACAAGGTAATAAAAAGAACCATCGAAGGCTCTTTCAAAACTCAGAAATAAAAAGAAAATTTAAATAGTCTAACATAACGAAGGAGAAATAGTGGAAAACAAAAGGGCATTAGACCCCTCCTATAGACGATGGCATTTATTTGCTTCACTATTATAACAATACATGGCCTATATATTGTGTTCCTTGAAGAGATGCGTGTAAACTCTGGACTCACAGTTACTGGTGTATTGGAGTATAAAATTATTGCCGTTGCTCAAGAAGCATTTTCTCACAGAGGCTTCTACTGGCATAAAGTAACCCCATAGCAAAAGAATTTAGATTTGCACTAGTTAATGCTGGAGAAACGGAAGGGTTCGCCAATAGAAAACCCTTTTTATATGCTTATCTAAAGCGTATGTTTCCAGAAGTGGTTTCAAAAACAACCACTATCATTTCGAGTCAGAGATTGTTTTGTATAAATAAGACTTCTTTCAATTTTAAAACAGACAGACATTTGCAACCAACGCTATGTTTCTGCAATCTTCAGGTAATCTCCATTTAGGTTTTATTTTAATACATCGAGGTATGGTACTTCCATTTCTGTAATAGTATGAAGTTGGCCAAAATAATAAGGATACAAATAGGACGTGGTTTATTGTATGTTCAGACACATGAGTACTTGGTAATTAGTTAAACGTATGTAAACCAAAGTCGTTAGACGAATTATCGCCGGATGAACAATAAGAAGTTCCATTAGCCAATTACACAGTTAAGAAAGTAGCAACAGCCGAAAGAGTAACATTATTATCAGCTAGACAGGGGACAAAATCTCATACAAGTTTTGCAAATAATTTACGGAAATTGCAAAGGAGTGAATTTTGTCCAGTAGAATTTTATCAATAGGATATAATCAATTAGCAAATACTTAAACGTCAAATAAATCAAACCTCAGCTCAAATCTCCATATGGCAGATTATCGTTGCTTTTTGGTTATTAAAGGCCTCTGTTACATATGTGGGATGCCCACCTATAAAACAAACCTCTAAAATAAAAAATCCCTGGTGGGTAACATGTAAACTGAGGGGACTACACATTATAAGAAACTCCAAACAGAATATAAATATAAACAAGTTGGAGGCTGGTAGAAAAGAGGGTGGTTCCAAGGTCCTTGCCAGTATCAGTGACGTGAACTTAGTTAAAAAGTCATTGAGCGAAGTGTTCCCCATGGTAAAAGTGAAACTATATATCAATAATGAGATGATGGGAAGCAATTCGAGGCTGGGAGTTGTATTTCAATAATTTGAGACAAGCATGGGAAAATTTGGCCAAATACAAACAAATTCCGAGTAATCAGTCATTCACTTCATTCATCGAGATGTATGCAGAAGCGTTTAATCACAAGGATGGCTAAGGAACCTGCGCATCTATATCTTAAAGAGAATGGCGTCTCGGGATTTAAAAAACCATGACCTGTTCCTTTAAGGAGAACTAAAAGGGTCACAGCTAATGATGTGTTGTAAAAAACAACAACAAACATGAGTTGTAAAAACCATAGTAAATATGTCTTCACCAAAAACCATTATCAAATTAGAATCCTTCATAGGTGTAGATAATTTTCACAACAAATTTATACCTACATTTGCTCCCCGCTAAATGTTCTTAGAAAGAGAACAGTTCATTGGGAATGGGATCAAGATTGTGAGAATGCAGGAAGAGAAATAAATAAATGCCTTCTATTGCGTTGGTGTCAGTGCCATATTCGGACGAGACCCCAGTTGTTGCTGTGGCTTATACGTCTTCAAAAGGTTTAGGGTGTGCCATATTTCCTGATGCTCAGGATCGACCTATTGCGTATGTGTGAAAAACTATTACATTCACAGAAAAACAATATTCACAGATCGGGCGGGAAGCACTGGCGTTCATTTTTGTAGTTGGAAAGTTTAGAATTTATCTTTGGGCAAGGAAATTTTTGCTTCATACTAATCACCGCCCACAATTCTCTCTTTTTGGAGCAATCAGAGCACAACGTCCTGTAGGTTACAGTGATTAGCATTGTTCTTGACATATTATATATTTAAGATTGAATATATTTTGAAAAGGAAATTTGGTAAAGTGTAAGTGTTAAGTCGTTTACCTATAGAAGGAGAAGATTTGATGATGTTAACCAATGGAATCAGTAGATTGTAGCAATATTATAATATAAAAGAAAGAGAAAATACAGGTAAAATCAAGGAAAATTGAATAAGAGATTGATTTCAAATTGTCTGCAAACATGTATAAACTCACATACATATTTGCAGACAATTTGAAATCAAACACGTAACGAGCCAAACGCATCATCCAGACTAGAATGGACAAGTGAAGGACAAGAAGGAAGGCTCTTGAAGAAACACTCGCATCATGAGAAGAACAGTGCTGGCAGTAGAAGTGGATCATTTAAGAGGGAGGGGAGGTCGCAGATCATATGTGATTGCGGGGATTTAGAAATGAATTACAAAAAGGATTTTAATAAAAGGTTTGGAGCTACAGTAGAAAGTTTCCAACCAAATAAAAATAAGTTATTAGTAAACATTATATATATATATATATATATATATATATATATATATAAGTCTGTTACCGCTCTAGCTGTGGGATTTTGTTTGATAATTAAACAAGTTGGGCGGGTTAGGGGGGGGGGGGAGAAATCAATGATCAACAAATTGTATCTACTTAGGAATTCATTTTTTAATGTCCCTAGGGCTGAGAAGAGGGTGGTATCTCCTTGCCAGGCTGCGGTATTAATACTTTTTTTGTAGTGTGAAATGTACAACATTATGAAAAAATAGAGACGAATACTTAAAAAATAAATTTAGGATTAGCCGTGGCCGACTAGCAGAGGGTAGAGAGGAAGACGGGTAAATCTACACTTGTATTAATAAGCTGAGAGCACTTGACTGAACCTGTAGGACGAGAGGGATTCTTTAAAGTTCAGAGGAAGTCTTCTTCGGTAGCTCGAAACCGAAAAAGTAATAAATGAATTGAAGGAGGATCCATGATCAGAAGAACAGGATGCATCCATGAGAAAGAAGACAAAGGAAAACCTTATTAATTATAGTTCTGGCCTAGATTGAATTCCCTGACTGGTTCAGAGGTATACTACTTGCTGACAAATTCCAGATCTAGCTGTGCACAACGTAGACAGCCCCAGACTCAAGAACAGAAAATAAGTAGTACCTCTCACCTCAAACTAAACAACTACTAAAATTTAAAAGTACATTCTTTAATATTAATGGCTATATAAATCCTAGTTTACTGCCGAACTCCCCACAACTCTTATTGTTTCAATAGAACACGTTTTCGATAGGAACATCAACTCTGCAAGAACAAGGGGTTTCAGAAATGTATCTGAAGTATGAAATTTAAATGTTTACTACGTTGATTATTAGAAGTGAGTTACTGAACAAATTTGAATCATTATTTTTGACTCGTGCTTGGTTGATATCGTTGCAAAAACCACATTTATTTGCAACTTGTCAACAGCTGGTAAAACGGCTAGTTAACAATTATACTAACTAATAGTATCCTACGGAAACGTATTTAGTCTCCCAGTAGCAAATATAATACAATACGGATAGTAATTGAAAGTGTAAAAGAAAGCACTTCTTCAGAGCTATGAACGTTATAGATAACTCTTTTAAGAATAAGATATATTACTAAAGTGGGGTGTTGACTCAAAATTGGCCTCTAACCTAAAGACAACCCAAAAAGTAAACATTTCTAAACTATGTTGGTAAGACAAGTAAAAGTGTGTAAGAAATATTTAATTTAAGTGTTATTCTAAGTGCTATTATAATTGTTGCTCCTCGTCCAGCTAAATATTTTGTTTAATTAGTTACGTAACTTACGAAATTTAATAACTTAATGTGAAAGTAGTGATAAGTAGGTACTATGGGCATTCTGTCTATTGAAAGAATATAATTGGGATGTAATTAAGTTATCCTATCATCTGATTTACCTTTCTAGAACACCTTTATGCTTACAATAGAAGTAGGATGGAGTGTGATTTGGTGGTTTATTATTATTCTTTTATTGTTAGTTTTTAATTTTTTCTAATGTTTTACTTTTTTTTGCTTTTTTTATTTTTTGTTTTTTTAAGTTTAATTTTTACATTTTTATCATTTTTATTTTTTCTACTTTTTTATTTTCATTTTTTATTCTTATTTATCACTTTTTATACTTGGTTTTTTATTCTTTTTTCCATTTTTTTTCTCCACCTACACACATCCAGAGCCATTTAACTTATGCTAAGTGAAGTGCATTTTTCATATTACATTATATGAATGACAATTGTGTTTTTACAACATCCTATACACATCCACTTACAATTTTAATTATATGTAGACTGCACTGAGTGTTCTAGAAATGGCATTACTCCAAGATGGCCTGTTATTTCAATTATATTTTACATTATCCGAGTATCCGTCCAAAACTCACAATCCTTACATAATAACAAAATACTCAATCCTTTTTCATTTATCTATATATAACTGCACACAATATAAAGTTACTTTTAAAATATCCAATCACCAATACAACATATTAAACTTTTTCCAATATTGTATTTCAACGACCTTTTAAGAACAACTTTTCAATTCAAACAATGAGGTGCATGTGTTTGTGGGCATCTGGTTTGAAACTACAACCACAAAAAGTTTACGTTCACCTTAGAGTTTAAATATCTACCACTTATCAATATATAGTGAATACAAAATTCTATTATTGAAATGAATAGAAAAAGAAACCAAAGCAGACTTCTATACAATGAATATTATATTTAAAAAATGATATCTTACATATAACAAATATACTTTAAAAATATCCCTTATGGAATACATGGAAATATAAATTGTCTATTGATCTATTTCAGATTCTATTGATTAAAGAGTGGGCTCGCTTCTTGAGGATTCTTTTGTTCCTCTATCTGCAATGAAGTGAAACCATCTTTATGGATCTTCATTCGTCAAATGATGGCATAGTGGCTGCAAGAAATTTCTTTTGATAATTCAATCTTGAAGTTTCTAATGGAAAGGCCAACATAATACTAATAAAGCAGGCCCAGAACACAATTAAAGCTTTACAAAAAGGAATTTCTGTTTTCCATCTTCAATAATCCCAATTATTGCCACTTCATGGTAATAATTTTGCTTCAATAAATCGTACAGTATAAATTTACTCCAGAATATCGCAGAAGCAAAGGAGGAAGAAGGTCCACGCTTAGTAGAATGTCTGCATCGTTGTTCATTAGATAGAGTGAAGATACCCGTATGATGTATATTCTTATGGCAGAAATCGTGCATTCAAATTGCGTGCAATGCACGCAATGTTCCCTGGAGATAAACCAATAAGACGATATTACAGCCATACTATTGAAGAGACGGATCAGAAGTGTAACTGTGCTCGTCCCTCAACTGGCATTGTTTTTGAGATGATAAAAACGATGATGCCTGCAAACATGAACCACACATTGTGCTGAGACGAATCCTTTGCTTGATATTGGATCCATTAAAAGTTTTCTTCATTTTTGTTAGAGGAGTTGCAGTATGCACATGACGAATCCAATTTTCCATGACAGCAAGTTGATACTTCTAATACTAAGTAGGCAGGAGCAGCTTTTATACAGATTAAGAACCCACTCTATTTTTAAAGGCAAAATAAAATTGAAATAGAGAAGTAATACATTAAACAAATTATATCCCATGTAAATTATGGTATAGGTATGCCTGTACTATATTATTACATTGATAAAATGTGATCCATTTAACTTTAATTAACTAATCTATGACGGAATGTAAAAAAAATATATGGGAACTTCAAACGATTATTCAAATCGTTATTAGTTCTCATCTAGTTTGGTATCCATATGACACCTCATCAGGAGAAGTTCTACTACACAAAGGAACTAAACTAACACAAGTTGACCTTCCGCCATAGAGTAGTTAAGTATATAATTACAGCAGAGTATTATGTAGTATAGATAAGTGAAAAATAACATTCCATCATAAATAAATACTTACAAATGATAAATATTTTAAATAATAACTGGATAAAGTTGCGTGATTCTTATATAGCAATGAATTAGAGGTCGAATATGATTAACAATTCATAAAATAATAAACAATATAGTCATGTATATAAGATAAAATATCTACATATTTGTTATGAGGATAGGAGGCCTATTATCAGTAAATCACAATTTCGCAAGGCTTCACAAGAAAAATGTATATTAAACCTAAATTTACAATCATTAATTCTTCTCCACTTGTCGTGATTAGTTTCTTTAACTTTATAGAAGCCAGTTACAATTCTTTTTTTAAAATTTGTTGAAATTAGCTTATATTAACTGATATTTTTTTTGTACATCAAACGTTTTATTAGTTTTTCTTTATACCAGTTTATTATTGTTCAACTACAAGAAATTAAATATTTCAGTTTAATAAAAAATTATCGTGTTACAAAATGTAACATAGAACACTTCTTCCGTAACAACAAAACCTTAGTGCAATAATGTATAGCTAAGTACAAAATAAAAACATTACATCTGTCCATGTAAAACCAAATATTTGTAACATAAATTGTCAGAAATAATACTGTATAAAACAACTGACTGAACAGGTCACTCGGAAATTATAATATTTTATTGGAATATTAGTACTCAACACATCTCAGAGGCAATATATATATAGTGTAACTCATGGAAGCAAATCATTCAATTATGAATGAAAAATTCAGGAGGGATAAAATATTCTTAAGAAATTGAGCTATGGTTTCTTCTGACCAACCAGTTGTTAATGTTTGCAAACATGTGCCTACATTTAAAAGTTTAAACTATACTGTCCCTAAACGAACATTTTTATTGGCAAAAAAATGTATATAAACCCTATTTTAAAGAAATAATATTTTAAAAAATATTTATAATCCTTTACATCTCTCTCCAAGAACACCATAAAGTATCTAGTATAGTATAATGTATCAAGTGCATCTATTTATCTCTAATTTATCAAATGTGCAAATGTATTTACGCATGTCTAGAAGGAATTTTACTTAACTGTAAATAAGACAATAGGAGCATATCTACTAATTCTATGTGTGTGCTTATGATTATATATCCCATTCTATCCTCTCAATATAGATAAATGAGTTACGCGCCGTTGACTGGTTGAAATAAAAATGGTTTTCCAGGAGATATGACAAAGGATTAAATTAATGCACTATAGAATACCTTCATTTCATTACAGGGCACAAATGTTCTATCCATTCAATCATTCTCTTAAACCGGTAAAGTACTGGACAAATTTGAAGAATTTATGTTTATGAGCGATTTAAATAAAAATGGCATCCAATCAAAATGTAAAAAACTTTTTTCTGAGGACTAGCTAAAGCAAAAAATAATATCTTAATTTTGACCATATGCTACAAATGTTCTTTCTGTACAGGTCATTTCTAGTTTTATACGTGATGAAAGAAATCCCTCTTAAACAAATCTCTAATGACTTATTTACACTTGCTCATAGGTCAAAAAAAATAATGGTTCCCACCGAAAAATAAAGATTGCTTTATTTTAGCAATAACAGAAAATATATGATCAAATTCTGTTTTGGCATTCTGTTGTAATACAAGATAAATAAGGGAAGTCGGCAGTAATCATTTTCAACATTAGACAAAATAACATTTAACACTGAAATATATATGTAAATTTAATTTTCTCTGTACATGCACAGTAGTCCTACCCAGGCTAGGAAAGGGAGGTAACCTGTAGTTATCCTTTCCCAATTAGCCATAGCAGCAAAAAAAGTGAATGTTAATAAATAATAATAAAAAAACAATCTTATATATATATATATATATATATATATATATATATATATATTTTAATAAAACAATATTAACGATGATATGGACAAATGTGTTTTGACATCGAAGTAGCAAACTATAAAATATTGAGTACTGACAATACTCATTCACTTCGGATACAACTGGAAAATGAACGATAAATAAAATATATTTAACCAAGAACTCAAAAATAAAAATGTTTAAATTCAAAAATTTTAACAAAGCTTTGGGACTCAAAAATATATCCTCCGATCAATTTACACATTTCATACTTTTTTTATTAAATAAATATTATAGAAGACATTGATGAATATTTTCATCGTAACTTGAACTTATTGGAACTGAACAATTAGCTTCCTTTTAATAAAATATATTTTGAGCCGAAACGGTTTTTTTTATTTATTTTTTTTTATATTTGCCGAATTTTAACGCATTAATGAATTATTTAACCATGATGGACTCGCACTTTGAGATGCTTTTGATACTGACCACTGTTGTAATTCAGTTGAATGAGCTAAACAAAAACGGTTTGTAAATCGATGACACTACGAGGTAGACCACCCCTTATGAATCTAAGTAAGCATACACCTTAGCTATTAAAACAGAAGTAAGTTGGGGCGTTTTTTCTACCATCTTACCGGTATGTAACAACCAGGAGTGATATTGGAGTGATTTAGGAGACAGCCCACAACTTTCTTGAATAGAATATACCAGAGCAATGTCCAGCAGGGACTCTTAAAAAGTTTAAGGTAAACAACCGCAACAGGGGTTAAAGATAGATGCCCACGGGACATCACTGAAGATAGAATATTCACCATAAAATATGAGAGGTTTACTCATGTGATCATTTTGTCAGCCTGAAAAAAAAGAGGAGTTGCCAGACAGCCTGCGCCAAGGCATTAGACGTAAGGTTCCTGCTTCCTATGAATTAAAAAAATAACTCCCTAGCCTGCCGAAGGTCATAGACATAGCCAAATATTATCTATACGAGTATGAAAATAAATTAAAGTTATGCCAAAATGATAAGTTGCGGAAAATAAAAACGACACTGGATACTTACAGCAAATAATAAATTCATTTGATTTTTGCAACCATGTTTCACATGAGACTGCAAAAAATTCAATAACGTAATAAAAAAGGATTAACATGCTACAACATGCTGCCAGAATTGAAAGTGACGAGCCCTCTTCATGAAAAACATTCAGTCGAGTAACCCCCACTTTCTACTCGTGTTACATTAACAATCTCTGTTATGTAATAAACCACATTATTTGAAGCTTAAATACCAGATATTGCATTCAAGGGACCCTTATTATAACAAGTTGTTCATTATTCACTTAATTATGCTGTACAGATGTGTTACCAGTATGTGGATTTATCAATTGTTAAACTTCACGAGAGAAATCTGTTTAGTTTACCAGCCCCTGCATGATGGACTTTTTTATGAAGGTGGATAGGCACTTAAAAATCTAGTTACACGATGAAGCATATGAATCTTCTTTTATCTGCCTCTGTATTAGAATCTCCACCGTATCGCCCGGTGAATGGGCTTAAATTAAAGTGCTGCTTACGAGAGATACACTTATTTTTTTCAATAAGGTAATGTATAAAAAAACAATCTTTTTTGTTTACGAAAAGAGGATGATTCCAAAGTGCTTGGCAGTATCAGGGACGTGAACTTGGTTAATAATTCAACAGTGCAATGTTGTTAATGGTAACAGTGAAACTATATATCAATAATAAGATGGTAACGGTGCAAATCAATACTGCGAATTACGTTTCAATAATTTCGGAACGACAATTGCAATAAAGGTTATAAAAGTGACTTAATAGCAATATGTTTTCTTCTGAGGACCAGCAGAAGGTATGGAAATTGAACAAAGCTCCATTAAGCAAAAAGAGTAAATGTCCTAAAGATTTGGAGGGCGTCGTTATGTCTACAGGTAATGCATCAAATAATCTTCTCGTGTTTTTTTCTCTTCCCTTAAATTCGTAAGCTGCATTCTTATTTGGCTGAACTAGAAAGCTGAAACATCTGTTAAATTATAATTATAATATCCGTTTTCTTGAACATCAGCAAAGTGGTCACTTCTTTATGACCAACCTGCCTTCATTTAAAATCTCTGGTGGCTACTTAAAAATGGTTATTGGGATATTTCTAAAGGAAATTAGAAACTAGATAGTTAAATAAAGACTTCAGTCTAGCATTTTATTCGAGGGGTCATTTGGTCGACCATAGGATGAAGATAATTGTCCTTCTTCCTTCCTTCAAGGCAAAGGCTAAAGACGAAACATTCCTGCGTCTTATAAGGTTCAGAATAAATTAATTAATAGCCAGAAGATGGTCAATGGAACTGGAAAACATTTTCCAAGCCCATAGAATGCAATAAAATTGTATGTTGTATGACATCTCATTAAAATAATAGCAGTAACTAGGGTTGGTGAATAAATGTCGCATACCTATACGGAGGTGGGGGGGCAAGAATTTCCACAGTAAGGAAGACACTTATAACAACTTTGGTGCTAAGACCATAGTAGAGTTTCGACATATACAAGTATATATGAACGAATTCACAATATGGTTCCTTTGAAAAGCTACAGAAGGTGTGGAAATTGAACTAAGCTCCACTAAGCAAAAAAAGTAAATGTCGTAACGATTTGGAGGGCGTCGCTATGTCTTCAGGTAATACATCAATTAATCTCTTTTTTTCTCTCTATTTTCTCTTAAACTAACAGAGAAAAAAAACAAGTGCACTTGAATACTACAACAAATAACAAAATTCATTTGTTTATCTGAAACTCGTTCAAATAGGACTGCTCAAAACTTCTTTTATGCAGCGAAAACAACCAAACGGTCTACAACATACTTCTTTATTGATTCAGATCTTTCGAGGTCAACCACCCTAATAATTGAGTTGGTTAAATACGAACAAGGCGTCGAGCCATTGAAATCCGACAACCCTGAGGAAGACGTTCAGGAAGGAGGGTCGTTGGCATCTCATTAAAATATTAGCAATAATTAGGGTTGGTGATTAAATGTCGCCTACCTTTACGGGGGGGGGGGCAAGAATTCACATTGTAAGGAAAACACTTATAACAACTTTCTCCCCAAGACCATAGTAGGACAAACAAATTTGAATTGCTCCGAAATAATTAACGGGAGGAAATAAAAGCGCACTTTACTACATGAACAATTAACGAAATTCATTTGTTATTCTGGAATACGTTGAAATAGGACTGATTAAAATTACATTTATACAAGAAAAACAACTGTAATGTCTACAACATACTTCTTTTTTTTATTCAGATCGTTCGAGGTCGGCCACCTCCATAATAGAGTTCGTCAAATACGAAAAAGTGATCGAGCCATTGACATCCGACAACCCTGAGGAAGACGTTCAGGAAGGAGCGTCGCATGGGGCCGAATGGCCAAAAAGCGGAAAAAATTCATTATCTCAAAAACGGATTAACATAGAAACCTGGGGCTGGTCTCATTCGACTCAGAATAAAAAAATACATTAAGTTCAATGGTGTTTATTGAAATTTTGAAGAAAATTAAATAACTAATGAGTAAATAAAAGCCTATTGGCAAGATAAAAATTTCGGAAATTTTCGGAATAGGTTGCACTTATGAAAACCAGTTAAAACAAGTGTTTTGAGTGTATATTGTAGTTAAATAATGCTTACAAATAAAAATTCAAGGAAGTTTAAAAGACTGGAGAATTTCGTAAATAATAAAACTAGAAATTCAAAGTCAAAGCTTGTTCAAATTGAAATGAAACTTACGTTTTCAAATTGAAGGAAATTATGTTAAAAGTTGTTTAGCTGCATCACTGATTTCCAGGTGCTTTTTCTTTGGTTCGGGTCTCATGCTCGTGATAAAAGGATCTGAAGTCTCCAGTAGCTTGTGGAACACGTCTTCGTTGGTAGATATACGAGACATTTTCCGCGAGTTTCTGATCCTGAAAGCCTTGTAATCCTTATTTTTACTTTCTTGTGCCTCCTCCGACAATATTCCAACTGGGAGAATCGACTTCTGTACTATTCAGCACCATGCAATACAATCTTGTGCACAGTGGATGGCATATAGTACCATGAATACTTCTCAATGGCCATCTCAGCTGTTTCTTTTGAAAAGAGTCGGAATTTTTCTGGGTCGATTATTGCATTGCTATTTATTACTTCGAGAATGGTAGCGATCCGGTGGATTAGAGTTTCGTCGACTCCCGTTATTGCACTTGTGACCTTGCAATCATAGAAAAATCGTCTGGCAGTGCTGCCATTATTTGAAGATCCGCAACCCTGCTTAACGAAGTCTACTTTGATGCCGACTTTCTCAAGAAACTCTTGTTGAATACGTTTCTTTTCGTTTTCGTGCATGACTCGTGTGTCTTTTGTAGTTCTCTATTTTTCAAAATTTTTGTTATAGGCAATGTGAAGGATGTATTCCATACACTTGATTCTGGCGTGTAATGGAGAGATACCAAATTCGACAGCACTCACATTAAGAGTCTTTTGTTGGATTTTCGCCAAATCGTTCATTCACTGGCAGACTTTGTATTTGTTATGGCTTGAGCTACCTTGCCGTCCAACATTGTCATCACCAGAATATGTCGAATTCGGATGACATTCTCGCCAATCACTACTTCGGTAACTTCCAACTTCTCTATTTCTTCTTCAACTAATTTTTTTTCAGCTCGCGCCAAATCAAGTGTCTCTTTTTGGAAACTGTATCGCAAGGGCCTGCAATGCCTTGTTGAGGAAGGTCGGCAATTTTCCCAAATCGATATATTTTGACCAACATCAATTGGGTTTGTGAGCTTGAGAGGAACTATTGACGTCATGAATAAATTCGAGTCACTTATTTCGCTTTTGTCGATCGAATATTTTTGAGCAAATTCACTTTGGCCTGAGGCACCGTCGAATCCCCATTTCGTCGACAATATTAATTCACAATTGTTTAATTTTTCTAGTTCTTCTGGAGGTTTTATTTCCAGAATTCGTTTTGCAGTATGGTCGAGTAAATTCTGCAAAGGGACTTCTGCGGATGTTTCATTAATTGTCATATTTCCAGGGTAGCACTGTTTCTTTGAGGGGATTAATTTTTTATAACTTGGAAATACATGGCACCCATGGTCTTTCGTCAAAATTTGTACCTCCCCACAAGCAGTCACACAATCGTGGTATTTAATTTTTATAGAGCTCATGATTAGACAATGTTAGCAACTATACTGAACTGGAATTAAAAGTGTTTTGAAAGTGGCAACATGTATTATCTGAGACAATTGGGTAAACAAAATAGTGCAACAAACAAAAGCGTACTCTGATCCTTTCCTTTCTTTACGGTGTTATGATCGGATAGGCAGATAAAGGCAGATGATTTTTGTTTTAATCTTTACTTTAACACGTCTATTTTGAGAAAATAAGTTCCCCATCCCGGAGGAAACCGGAGCTTGTTTTGTAGCAATACCTTTTCAAAATGTTTATGGTAGCTCTTAACTTTGGTCTAGTTACGTGACGAAAAATATTTTTTTAACCAATTCGTCTTATGTGTGGCATATTTAAACATCCTAGAACATGAATAAAACATTAGAATTATTTCACTATTTTTTTTAATTATATACCAAATTCTGAAAGTTATCTGTAATTTAACCAAAACTTCGACTATCTTGAATTTAAGACTCAATAAATGGGGCTAAACATTAGTCCAGATGAAATTTGTGCTATATCGAGATGCAGAGGCTAATGTACAATAGAATCAGGAGCCAGATGATCAAAATCAAAAATTTCTAAAAATCGAATTTTTTCCACACTTGCCCCAGTGTGCGTCGTTGACATCTCATTAAAAAATAATATTAACAACTTTGGTGCCAAGACCATAGTAGAGTTTCGACATACACATGTATATAATAACGAATTGAAATGTGAACGAAATCTATGATGCCACTCGATTGTCATAGAGGGCTTTAGAATGATCATGAAAAGCGGCATTATAATGCTGCTGGTGCACATGGTTCTAAAAAAATGCCTTTTTGAGATTAAAAAACAAAACAGCATTTTCTATTATAAATCCCAAGTCGCTGAACGTGAAACTCGAATTAACCCTTAACTGGTCAAGGTGTCTTTAAAGACACCGTTCATATTTAACTCTCCCAGAGAGCAACTGCTTCTATTCTTACCCCTTTTAGGCCACAGTTCACACCCCTGTAACCTCCCAAGCATGAGCACATGTGACAAAAGTCCATTTATTGTTATTGGAGCTAATTACTAACAATAATCTGAAGAAAATCATCATTGTTTACCACCCTACTTCACACTAGTTGCCAGCGAAGTTTCTAATTCATTAAAATATACTCTATTCGATTTAAATATGAACCAAAATGGGTGAAATAGTTCTAAAGGATTGTATTTAAGTTCCTATGTGTTTCATTTTCCATTCTGGAAAGAAATAGAGTTATAGCATGGATTTTAATGATGGTGTACTTAAGTTCACCCTGGCAAAATACCAACAAATTTGCCAAGGGGCATGATTTTATATTATTTCTTACTTTTACCATTTTAATTAACAGATACGTATAAAAGTCGAGGTGAAAAGATTTTTCTCTTTGCTACCAAAATTTAGTATCACTTCTGATGAAGAAGTAAGTGACAATGAAGAAGAAAATGCACACGGATGCCCCAAAATGGATGAAGGAAATTTTCAAATTGAAATGAATGAAGTATTGGAACATTTCAATATTGAGGGTGAAAGAGGGAAGAGGATGTTATGAAGAATACGTTGATAACAAAAAGTGTATCAGCATGATTAAATGGTATGACAACAAAGTGTTGACTTAGTGACATATTCGTTGCACTTTATAGAACAGGTTACCGCTCCCACAAGTATTACATGAACATTTTCAGGTAATAATTGGATTTTGTAGTTAATGACGCCTTGCTATTGTACAAAAAGAAAGCCCTAAAAAAATTGACTTTAAAACAATTTTGGATACACATCGCAGAAGATATTCTGCTGAACCAACGAGCTAAAAGGGCTAGTGGAACCAGGACCACCAATTGCTGGATTTCTCTACATGTAGCTGCTCCGAGATCTCGACTCAATAAAGTTCCGTCAATAAGAACTAGAACACTCATAGCAAGACGAGTCATCTACTTCAGGTAAATAATACTAGAATGAGTTTGAGACTTGTTATTGATCATACTACTTATTTATTTATTATATGTAGTAAGTAGAGTTCTTATATAATAAATATATTAAGTTTTTAATATTGTGTATTCTCAAATGTATCTTAGAATACCAGAATGAGGATCAGACCTCTTCAGCCCGAAAAAGCCCAAATGAAACCGGGAGCCTCTATAGCGAAACATCATTGGCAATGGAATCGTAGAAAATCATCTACTAAAGGTCTAATTATGTATAAGCGTTGCCAAAACATTAAAAAATGAAGAAGAATCTGAATGCTTTTGTATTCTAATTAGTAATTTCGGTGACATAAATAACTATGTCAATCTAATTTATTTATATCATTTAGAGTGACGATTGCAGTAAAGGTTATAAAAGTGAGCTATTAACAATATGGTTTCTTCTGAGAAGCTGCAGAAGGTAACGAAATTGAAGTAAGCTCCATTAAGAAAAAAGAGTAAATGTCCTAACAATTTGGAGAGCTACGCTATGTCTATAGGTAATACATAAAATAATTTCTTGTTTTTTTCTCTATTTCCATTCCCTAAATTCATCAGATGAGGAATACCTAGCTATGTCTACAAGTAATACATCAAATAATCTTCTGTTGGCTACTTAAAAATGGTAATTGGGAAGGCTCCTAAAGCAAATTGGTATCTAGATAGTAAATTAAGGAGACTTACAATTCCTGCCTTTTATAAAATTGAGAATAAAATAATTCATAGTTAGATGATGAAAACAGGAAAACATATTCCAAACCCATATGTTGCAATAAAATTGTATGCCCCATAATAGATCAAAGATATTTGAATTGCTCCGAAAAAAAGCCTTTTTGGGATTAAAAAACAAAACAGCATTTTGTACTATAAGTCCCAAGTCGCTGAACGTGAAACTCTAACCACGAAGGAATGGCAGACCTTACATACGAAGTCCTGTCTTTAGTCCAGATATTAATGATACCTATTCCATTATTTTATGATTATAATTGCTTTTCTGCTGGGGTGAAAACTGTATTCTAATTAGTAAATTCGGTTAATTGAATAACCATTTCCACCTAAATTACCTAGATCATTCAGAGACACAATTGCAGTAAAGGTTATAAAAGTGACTTAATAACAATATGGTTTCTGCTGAGGAGCTGTGGAAGGTATGGAAATTGAACTAAGCTCCATTAAGCAAAAAGAGTAAATTGGAGCAAAAAGAGTAAACGATTTGGAGGGCGTCTCTATGTCTACAGATAATACATAAAATAATATCTTGTTTTTTTTTTCTATTTCCTTTCCCTAAATTCGCAAGCTGGATTCTTCTTTGGCCGAACTAGTATGCGGAAACTTCTGTTAAATTCAAATTCTAATATCCATTTGCTTGAACATACGAAAAGTGGTCACTTCTTTATGACCAACCTGCTTTCGACTAAAATCTCTGGTGGCCACTTAAAAATGGTAATTGGGAAAGCTTCTAAAGAAAATTGGTAACTAGATAGTTAACTAAAAACTTCAGTCTAGTATTTTATTCGAGGGATCATTTGGTCGACCACAGGACGAAGATAAGCTTTCTTCTTTAAGCTAGAGTGTCCCTAAACGAACATTGTAATTGGGAAAAAATGTATATAAACCCTATTTTAAAGAAAAGATATTTTATATTTATATATTTATATTTATAAGATTATTATATAAGATGTTATATATTTATATTTTTATTTTAAGAATATTTATAACCCTTTACATCCCCCTCCAGGAGCACCATAAAGTATCCAGTATAGTATAATGTATCAAATGCATCTATTTATCTCTAATGTATCAAGTGTACAAACGTATATACGCATGTGTGGAAGAAATTTTACTTATCTGTAAATAAGACAATAACGCCTATCTACTAATTCTATGTGAGTACTTACGATTATATACCCCATTCTATCCTCAATATAGATAAATGTGTTACGCTTCGTTGACTGGTTGAAATAAAAATTGTTTTCAATGAGATATGAGAAAAGGTTTCATTAATGCACTATATAATACCTTCATTTCATTACATGCCATAAATATTCATTCCATTTAGTCATTCTCTTAAACCGGTGATATACTGGAGAAATTTGAAGAATTTATGTTTAACACAAAGTTAATGAGCGGATTAAATAAAAATGGCATACAATCAAAATGTAAAAAACTTTACTGTGGACTAACTAAAGCAAAAAATAATATCTTAATTTTCATCACATGCTGCAAATGTCCTTTCTGTACTGGTCATTTCTTGTTTTACACGTGATGAAAGAAATCCCTGTTAAACAAATTTCTAATGACTTATTTACACTTGCTCATAGTTTAGACCTATGAAATAATGGTTCCCACCAAAAATTAAAGATTGCTTTCTTTTAGCAATGACAGAAAATATATGATCAAATTCTGTTCTGGCATTCTTTGTAATGCCTGAGAAGTATGAGGGAAGTCGGCAGTAATAATTTTCAACATTCTACAAAATAACATTTAATACTGAAATATATATGTAAATTTAATTTTCTCTGTACACACACATTAGTCCTACCCAGGCTAGAAAAGGTTGGTAACCTGTAGTTATCCTGTCCCAATTAGCGATAGCAGCAAAAAAGTGGATGCTAATAAATAATATATATATATATATATATATATATATATATATATATATATATATATATATATATATATATATATTAATCATTAATAAAATATATTTAACCAAGTTTAAGTCAAAAATAAAAATGTTTAAATTCAAAAATTTTAACAAAGCCTTGAGACTCAGAAATATATTCTACACTCAATTTACACATTTCATATTTTTTGATGAAATAAAAATTATAGAAGACATTGATGAATATTTTCATCAATAACTTGAACTTATTGGAACTCAACAATTAGCCTCCTTTTTATTAGGAGGTGCCTCCTTTTCAAGAAAATTCTTTTGAGCCAAAATTGTATTTTTTTTTTTTTTTTTAAAAATACTCCGAATTTTAACTCATTAATGAGTTATCTAACCATGACAGACTCGCACTTTGAGGTGCATTTGATACCGACCACTGCTGCAATTCAGTAAAATGAGCTAAACGAAAATGGTTTGTAAATTGATGACTCTACGAGGTAGACCACCCATTAATTTAAATAAGCATACACCCTAGCTTTAAAAACAGAAGTAAATTGGAGAGTTCTTTCTACCATCTGGATGTAACAACCAGGAGTAATATTGGGAGTGATTTGAGGAGACAACCCACAACTTTTGGAATAGTATATACCAGTGCAATGTCCAGCAGGGACTCTTAAAAAGTTTTAAGGTGGACAACCGCAACGAGGGTTAAAGATAAATGCCCACGGATCATCAATGAAGATAGAATATTCACCTTAGGTAATAAATGATAAATGTATATCACACATTGTGGACTCCAAAACCTGTAGACACAGAAAACCTAGTAACACAACAAGCCATATATACTTGCCTCATCGTACAGCCAGAATTGAAAGTGACGAGCCACCTTCATGAATAAGCTACTACAGCCAGGATCATCTGTCAACGCTATCAGTCCTAATGGGCAAACCACACTACATGCTGCTGTTGCATCGAGCCGAACAAGAAAGATGAAACTGCTACTAAAATACAACCTAGATGCAATTACTTCACATGATTCGGTTGGATACTTAAAATTGACGAATACGAAAATTTTAAAGAGTTAGTTGTCAAGTGAAACTTAATTAAAAACTTCAGTGGAGAAGTTTATTCAAGAACCATTGGTTGCTTTTTAAAGCAGCTATGTGCCATTTAGATGGGCCTGCTGAACCTGTTGCTCACAACAATAATTGTGCTACATTAATTGACTTGCTATAATCATTAAGAAAAAATTTTGCTGACAGCAGAGCTATCTGTCATGAGTTTAAACACAAAAGAACACCCGATAAAGTTTCTGAACAGACTAGACGAAAAACGAATGACAGTGGTAATTCGATACAAACTAGACAAGGTCACTGGCAATCTGTAGACCAACTGATACTGCAATTGGACGCCACACTATTATGGACATTTATTCACGGTGTACACCCAACCCTAGGAACACACTTACAGGTAGATAGGATGAAATAATTGGCTACGCTTCCACTATAACAATTTATTAAAACGGCAGAGCGCTTTGCCGTTTTAATAAATTGTTTTAGTGGAAGCATAGCCAATTATTTCATCCTACCTACATTAGAAGGCACTTCCACCTGCCAGAATACCAACTCAGAACACTAACAGGTATTACAAATACAAGACTTAAATGACACTAGATCAAAATTAATAAACGACTGTAGCATTACATTGTCACAATTAAAACTAAACAGCACAATGGAAGTAATAAACAAATTTGATACACATAAACATAATTTTAGAATTCCCAATTTTTCTCATCATCTGTCAAAACACTGTCTCTATGAAGTCCATTCAACCTAAGCCTAATAAAAATTTTATTTCTCCATATGAAATAACATATGTAGAGTCAAATAAACAAAATCATTCCGAAACTAGTTATAAGCACATTGGCTGAAAGGATAAACAAACTAAAAGACCATTTTTTAGACAGAAGTCACCACTCACACAAGCTACCGGATCCAGATTTGAATTAAAGGCAATGGATAAATCACTCCCTTAATTTTTGGATCAGGAAACCAGGAAATGGTTAATTGATACAGGGTCTTTAATGAATAATATAAATCCAGAAATAGTGCCACTTCATTGGTGTAGGTTCAATGAAACATTTTTTGTAAAAACACCTGTGGGCAAAACACAAGGTTCTGAATACATTTTATTTCCAACCAATAAAATATTTCCCAATAGTTTCTTTATTAAAATGTATCCATTCAAATTTTCCCCTAGATATGAAATACTCTTAGGACACGAGTCCATGAGTAAAATAAAAGCAAATGTCAATTTTAATAAAAATATTTTATAGTATAATAATGGTTTTAGGCAATTGCTATTTTCGATGGAAAATAAAAATGAAAAAATAATTTTAAAACCTGGTTTAAATTTGATATCTTTCCCTGTTAATTCAATTCCCAACAGCGGTTTTGGAATTCTTAAGCCACTAAATATAAATAATAAAGCTTTCATTGAAAAAAGCTTAGTTGATATAGTAGATGGCAAAGAAAAATGCTTAGCTTTTTCCACAGACCTGATGCCCATTAGTCCCCAGCCTATGGAAGTAGACGAGGTATAATCTATTTATCCAGCAAATCCTGTGACCAATTGTCCCGTGGATTCAAAAGATGTAGTAAAAGAATTTCCACATCTTATATGGACTGACAATATAAATGAGGAAAAAGTAAAAATAATAATCCTAATTAAGCAAGTCCCAGCAATAATAAAACGTGAACATGATAAATTAAGTAGTACTAATATTTTAAAACATAAAATAGTAACCACTAATGTGTTACCATTTTAAACAAAAAACTATAGATATCCGGAATGTTTTCGGAAATATGTTGAAATAGAAATCGATAAACTTCTAGAAAGTAATATTATTAGACCAAGCAATTTTCCATACAACTCGCCTATCTGGGTTGTCCCCCAAAAAGTGGACTCCTCAAGCAAGCGAAAAATTTTGCTAGTAGTAGACTATAGAAAATTAAATGAAAAAACTATAGAAGATAAATTGCTTTTACCTAATATAGGGGATATTTTCGGTAAAATTGGACAAGCAACTTATTTTTCAATGATTAATTTAGCATTGGGATTTCATCAAATCAAATTAGACCCAGAATCAATTCCAAAAACTGCATTTAGCACCAAAAATGATCATTGTGAATATACAAGGATCCCTATGGGTTTGAAAAATGGATCTTCCACATTTCAAAGAGTATAATTTTTTCAAACATGCCAAATGTATTAGTTTATATTGACGATATCATAATATTTTCAGATAACTTACAGAATATAATATTTTCAGAGAACAACATTTAACACGTTCAGTACGGACTTGAAAAATGTGGTCTATCCACAAGTACGACACGGGGTCAATTGACCCCATGGTGCAACTATCCACAAGTACGGCACGGGGTCAATCGACCCCGTACTTATGTCCCCTTTTAATGCTCTACTATCACTCGAAAAATTAACTAAATTGCTATACTCAAATATTTTTTTACTCTTTGGACATCAAAAAATATATGGCAGTCGCAGGCCGTGTTTTCATCAATTTTTTGTTACGTGAGTTAGAAATGAATAATTACCTTACATTTTTCACATTGTCGGGATTTTTTTTTCTCCTTTGTGTGATAATTTTGGTGATCGACGAAGGATTTTAATTTTTTTGTTATACATTAAAATGGGTGAATATGAATTAACTTTAAATTACGACACATTACAATAAAAATTTATTAGTTTATAATGATAAAATTAGAAAACGAGAAAAACAAACTAGGAACTAGGAGTTTAGTTTAAACAAATAATTGGAAAATAAACATAATAAAGAAATAATATGAATAAACAAATAATTATTATGTAATTAACAATTCTTCATTATCACAATGGTTAGGATATAGATTTATGGCAGTTGTTGAAGCATTGTAAACAAAGTGACTTCATGTTGCACTCTTCACAATACGTTCTAACTTTTTTTACTTTTTTGTCTGCTTCTTTGGAGGACAATGTTTTTCTAAATTTTTCGTAACAACACTTTTTTAATAAAGATAAATCCACTAATTGTCGGCCACGTGATTTGCATATTATACAGATTAATGTTTCAAAACGACAGGAAAAAGTAAACTGAAATGGGAGGGACGCGTTCTGTTACTTACATCAGTCTTGTAAATAACAGAACAAGTGGTTCACAGGAAATAACACGGGGGCTATATGAGCACGTGCTGGACTAGAGCCCAAATACCACTCTCCAGGCCGGCACGGGGTCATGAAGCCCCGTGCATTTTTCAATGATATACGACGTATTTTTTGGATTTGAAATACATAAACGTACTATTCTTAAGTATATTTACTAGTACAAAGCAAAAACCGTCAAAGTATTTTTTGAACATTTATCTTCAAAACCGACCCGTACTGGGAGACAGTTACGTACGGGGTCATTTGACCCCGTGCCGTACTGAACGTGTTAAGAAGTCTCAAAGCGGTTTTTAAAAAATTAAAATTTCATAATCTCAAAATTCAAATCGATAAAACTGAATTTTTTAAGTGCGTATTATTATATTTAGGTCATATAATTTCCGATCAAGGTATTAAGCCAAACCCTTTAAAAGTAGAAGCTTTGAAGAATTTCCCTTTTCCAAAATCTCAAAAAGTTGTGAAACAATTTTAGGCCTTACGGGTTAGTATCATAAGATGATTAGAGATTACACTAAAATAGCAAAACCCCTAACATTAGCCTTAATGAAAAATTCTAAAATTAATATAAATAATGTAGAGTATAAACAAGCTTTTGAACAATTAAAAACTCTTTTGCAGAATAACCCAATTTTACAACTGCCTGATTTTTCTAAAAAATTCATTTTAACCACAGATGCTTCAAATTTTGCACTTGGATCAGTCTTGTCACAAAATTTTAATGGTAAAGATTTGCCAATAGGCTACGTGTCGCGAACATTAAATAAGCATGAAGAAAATCTGTCAACTATAGAAAAAGAATTATTGTCAATTGTATGGGCTTCCAAACATTTCTGTCCATATCTATATGAAAGAAAATTTTTAATTCAAACTGATCACAAACCTTTACAATGGCTCCACAGCCTTCAGGAACCGAATTCAAAATTATTACTGTGGAAATGTATTTTATCAGATTTAAAATTTGATTTTAAGTATCTGTTTTTAAGCCGGAAAAAAAAATGTTGTAGCAGACACCTTATCAAAGCGTTCATTATTGTACTTCTATAAAAGATGAGATAGACCCACAAGAAGTTCTGGATCCATTAAAATTACCACACCCCCTCTCCCAAATACTGATGAAATTCAGGGTAATGTAAGTTTAGTCACAATACATTCTCAGCAAAGTTCAAATGAGAAGGTTGTTATTTGTGACGAAAGTAAAATTTTGAATGTTGAACAGAATCAAATTGTTCTACAATAAACAACATAAACATTTTCTTTTAAAAACTCATTAGATAGAGAAAAAATGAAAACTTATTGTATTCAACATTTAAAACCGAATACAACTTACAGTGTATATTGTGAAAAAGAAGGTATTTTACAAGACAAATATAATAATATATTTGAAAATTTTAAAAATAATATAACTAGTAGTTTTTGGCACAATTAAAATTAAACGTTATTTTAAGTTAAATTCAGACATTTTACCGAAATCAGAAGAAGCTGAAGTAGTTTCTAATTACCATGTAGGAAAAACCAGTCATAGAGGTACTAGTGAGTCCTATGAACATATTTGTAGGAGATATTATTGGCCTGGAATGTTCAAAGATATAACAGACTTTATCCATAAATTTTCTACTTGTCAAAAAGTGATGTTTGAGACAAACACCAACTCCTGATCGACCTTTTGAAAAAATACAAATTGATGTTCTCTATTATGAAAAATGTAAGTTTTTAACAATTATCAATTCATTTTCGAAAAAACTGTTAGGGTACCCTCTTAGTAGTTTAAAACAGTTGAAATTCAAGACCAACTAAGTAACTATCTTGCTTTATTTCCTATGCCTAAAATTATTCAAATGGACAACGGACGAGAATTTGACAATATTGGATTACGAAATTTTCTCAAGATATATGACATAGAACTATACTACACAACACCAGGAACATTCTGACTCTCAAGGACGATTGGAACGGTCTCACTCAACACTTATTGAACTACTTAATTCAATTCAATTAGAACATAAAGATTTTAATTTGGAGAAATGTATGACACTTGCATTAATAGCATTTAATAATTCAATAAATTCTGATTTGAAACTGGCACCGATGGAAATTACTTTCGGAGTAACCAAAAACCCTTACGTAGAAGACATGACTGAAACTTTAATAACTGAAGAGAATATAAATAACTATTTTACTCAATTATAAACAATACATAAGCTAGTGAAAAGAAAAACTGATTATGAAAAAGAAGAACGAACAAACTAAATAAAAGTAGAGAACAAGAACCTAACATTCCTGACGAACCCTACTTAAAAGCCACAATAAAAAAAAAGCACAAATCTAAGTATTTCAAAACGACATATAATAAAGGCACCAAAAAATTTACTTATAAGAGGAAATCTTAAACAATCCATTATATTTCACCCAAATAGGATGAAACGTCCTAGGTAACAATGAAAATGTCATCTGTTTAAGGTGAAAATGCTAGTATTCCTACTGATCCTCAACTCAGCAGTAGCGTACAGGCTAACTGACCTTACTAACACACCTGGAGTCACCGCCATAAAAATACAGGACTCACTTTTCATAAATTCTACATAGCATGATTTTCATCAAATTGATACTGATGTACCACACAAAGAATTGACTAGTATTGACCGAATCATTCATACAAAGAAATATTATCAGTGGTTTTTGGATTCTATCCGCGTACATCTTAAAACTACTCAAGACAAACTAGACCACTTAAAAATAAATAAAAGTAGACCAAAACGAGGTTTAATCAATGGTTTGGGCAAGGCTATCTCATGGCTGACTGGCAATATGGATGCTCAGGATAAAGAATAATATGATGCCATAATTAATAAAATACAGGCTAATAATTATCACTTGGAGCATAATGTAGAAAGTCAATTACCTATTAATAAGCAATTAATTAATGAATTTAATAAAGATATGTCAATAAGTGAGACTAGTAATGCTAGATTAAAAAAATATTTTCAGTACTTTAGCAACGAAACTAATGCTATAATGCTTACGCAACAATACTCTATTTTGTTTAATAAGTTAATCTTGCTATACAATAAATTCTGTAACCCCAGTGAATAAGTGGTTAAGTCGACCAGTGAGTAAGGGGGACTTAACCACTTATTCACTGGTACAACAGAATTAATGGTATAGATATTAGTTTTGCAAACTTAATATACTTCACTCCAGTATCATATCTTACAGGGAGATGGAGACACTTGTTGATAATACTCATATAACTTTTATTTCAAATGACCCTAATGTCTTGTGGAAAATTTCAAAAGTGCATTGTTCTATTCATAATAACATCATTTCCTATTTCATCCAAATCCCACTCCCAACTCCTACATTTGAAACATTCTTCCTTTTATCTTATTCAGTATATCACAAAGGGCAGGGTATAACAACAGTAATATATCCCTCTTTTATTATGAGATATACAGAGCTATTTACAGGACAATGAATTTCTGTATGACTATTATTACTGTAGAAATGTTAGTAAAATTTATAATAATTGTATTTAAGATATATTAGATTATAAGACATTAATTAATTGTAAGAGTTTAATTCTTAAAAAGAACAGTCCATTTATAAAATATATCCCCACAATTAATCAATTTTTATTATATAAAGAGTCCCATATTACTATAAATAATGAAGGACACAATGTAACTTGTCCATACCTAACTAACGGAACTTTTATATGTTAACTCATCTGAAATACTTTATAATTCTCCCAAAACATATTCTTACTTGGAATCATGTCCTATTTTAAGTTTTAACGTGCCATCAATTGTGGAAGAAACTTCATTTACTTTTGAACATTTTTTTATCCCAACCAAATTTCACATGACTGCATGAAATTCATTAAGGCAGATAAAAGAAGATTAACATGCTCCATTGTGGTGCTAGAATTAAATGTGATGAGCCGACTTCCTGAAAAACATTCAGTTCAGCTGTTATTCAAGTGATAATTTCAGACATAGCATAATAATGTGATTAGTAGGAAAACAAACGTAAATTATACTAAAAAGATAAATTTCAAAAAAGTAATTCCCTAGCCAGCAAAAGACCCTAGAATAATATTTTCCCATGACCATAGATTGCAACAAAATTGTATTCTTCATAGTAGAACAAACCACATGAATGTATACAAAAAAATAAATAGTTGAAAAACAAAAGAACACTGGAAACCTACAACAGACACCGCTCAAATTTCATTGTTGGAATGAAAATCACAATAAAGTATCTTTTACTATGAGTTGCAGGTTGACAAACAATGTGAACACATTTCATGAAGCCATAGCTGACGGATCAGCCAGAACAGTCTGTCACTTGTTAAAAGCTCCTAAAAGCTGGTAGAAGCTTATCATCTGCTAAAATATAATTCATATATCTATTTGCAGGAGCATCAGCTATTAATTCATTTTCAACCATCCATTCAAGTATGACCAACTTGCGTTTTCCATCTGTGATGATAATGTACGAACTCAGCATATTTGTAATTTCTTTTTAATAAACCACGTCTCTTTTTGCTAAAATGAGATACTTAGAAGTAAGATATATTTTGAAATATAAAGTTTTTACCTTGTGTGTGGATATTATAACATTGACTAATAAACTAAATATGTATAACAAAGTTCCTACATTACCGTGGATGAATTAGACGCTCAGTTGAAGAGGAAGGTAAAATTCCTGGCATTTTCAAACCTGTATATGTAATAATAATTAGAAGAAACAATATTAAGAGCTATCATTTATAATATGTCTACTAATAATACTTACTAAGTTGAAAATTATCCCTGCAACTAGAACTACTCAACCAGGACCATTTCTATTCTTGATGAAGATTTCTGCATACTTATCCATCAAGGGATCATTGGGTGCTGAAGTATATTTGTTAAACGGCCAGCTGCCAAAAGATAATAACCATTTTTCAAACATATGACAACTTCAAGAAAATGATTTAATTATTAATAAACCTTCTTCTATGAAGCATTATGTTATTAATGGTAGCATGTATATTGAAATTATGTTGAAAAACAGTGATATTGAGTTCCAAAGAAGACTTCTTTAGGCAGGGGCCTAGAAATTTTTATTACCATAAAAATATGCCCAACGCCAAGTTTTAGTATTTTTACAAACTTTTAAACAATTTAAACGTTTTAACAACGTAATTTAAACGTACAAACATTTAAACGTATACACATAATTATATGGATTACTTCTTAATCATTTTTCTTTTATTGGCTTAAGTTATAAATGCAAAAAAAAAAATCATGAAAAGAAATATAACGGTTTTTAACTTCTGCCTTTCCTTACAACCCTCACTTCTGCTCATTCAGAAAAATAATATTACAGATTACAATTTAGGAGGAGTTTATACTAGCTCACATACTGAGTTTCTTGAGTTTGGTTCAGTAGTTAGTGTTCTATAAAATTGTATAGATTTAATTGTACGCCATGCTTATAATTTTTTTATACCACATAAGTGTATATAGCACAAGTTACTATAAATAGCAAAATAAAAACTTTTTTATGTGCATTATTGTCAAAAAACAAGTAGGAAACAAAATTCATAATTTTTCATTTCAGCCCTTCCTCACAATCGCCAATCTTGTTCATCCCTAGAATATTAATATGGCACAGTGTCTATGTTGGGTTATCCATAATAAGTATATAAAATTTGATCATGGCTTAGCCAATTAGGCATGAAAAGAGGATAAATAAACAGTCACCAAAGACAAACTTTGTTAACATAATTTCAATTCCATGAGAAACAAAACGTTTTGAGAAAATCAACGTACAGGCTGAGGTTACAATTTTATACACACACGCACACGCTTACAACACACACACACACACTCGCACAAGTCATACATATTTACATTTATATATCTGTTGCTTGCCTTTTTTATAACCAAAACTGTGCTTCATTCATCTATAGTTAAAAATTTACGATCAGAATGTAACACTGCTTGTGAAAGTGATGCTATATGTATTAGGAAGTGCATTTTCATTAAATAGGGTACCTTTTGATTATGTATCACATCTCTGATAATTCATACTACTTCTCATAATATTTTTCAATTTTTATAACTATTGAAACCCCCTAAAATTTATTATAATTAAAGACTAAGAATGATACACTTGAACGACCAAACAGCCCATAGATACTGATTGTTTAAAACAGCAGTTTTATATTTTTTAATTAGTACATTACTTTGTCTAAATTTTGTTTATATTATAGTTATGGAAATAGTTCTTACTTGTATTATTTTCTAAGAAGGTACCATTTTGCATTTGAGTCTCGATCATAATGAATATCATTTTGAATAATTCGACCGTACAAACATCAATGTAAATAATCAGTTCAGAATTTGAACTACTGGACCACAATAACTTGTGTAGAACATTGTGCTATTAAAGTTTCAGTTCCTCTTCACAGATGCCAAGGTTTTAAGAAACAGAAAAAAAAAACAACATCCAGTTGCAATAATTGACAATTGAGTGTTTTTAGTGTAATGAAGTTGTATCCAACTACACTCAACCGCAAAAAAAACCGGACACTTCATATTTGTCGTATTAAAAGCTAATTTTCAGCAATGTGTTTCTTTATGTGGGTATTCTAGTTATTACAGAGAATGAAGAGTCTAAGTCCATTGAACTAATCCCTTCAGGATTAGTAAACAATTAGATAAAACTCAGATTAGATTTATTTGTCGTGAAGTTGATCTATTCTAAACTGTAAGTAGTTTTTTGCACATTTAAACATCTTTAATTATTAACCAAGCATTTTCTTTAATTAATGTTTTATTTTTATTTCTGTCCAGAATAATGGGTCTTTCAAACTTAGATGGAAGGCCAGAGATACGTTACATTGCCGAAACGCTTGGGGTAGTGAAGTCTACCATTCACTGTAATAAAAATGAAGAATACATTTTTTTTTTAATGAGTTAATTTATCTTTTTTTTTATTTTGTATTTTTTTGTAAATAATCCATAAAAATTATTCACTTTTGGCAGATTTTGTTTAAATAACCTATAGATTAACCAATTATTTTAATTAAAAAGATCAATATACATATATATTAGATATTTAACAAAATTATAAGACTAAATCTAAGTGTCCGGTTTTTTTTTTGCGATTGAGTATATATAGAATGTACCCCAATACTTAAGATTAAATAACAACAGGAGTACTGATTTGTAAGTAGAAGTTTTTCAAAGGACACATAAGGTTGAAATTTTTAAAAAATAGTTTAAATAGAAGGAGAAAAATTCCACTGCCTCATTATTTACCATCTCAGAAGCACAATGGGTAGGAAAATGGAGTATAGCACATTTTTTACATAATCAACAGGATAAGAAACTGCTATCATTATGAAAAGTTAATAGTTTCATAGTTCAAATGAAGATCTAATTTTATTTTTGATTGAAATTCAATTTTCAGGGCTCATATTTAACCATAAATTAAATAAATAATGATCAATGGTTACAATATGGAATGTACTAATCATAATAAATATGCACGTAGAAAATAAACCAACTCACCGGATAGGCATTTTGGGATCAGATCCTGAGTAAAACTCTTTAATCAGATGAGTGAACTCTATTCTCTTGGTTAATGGAGTTCATTTGCTACCGGACCAGCTGAGAACAAGTTAATAATTATTTGTCAAATACATTGCAAGTTCTAAAAAAATGAATTAAATGTAAATAAACTTTCTCCAATGAAGCATTATGGGATTAATGTTAGCAAGAATATTAGAGTTGCACTAAGATATAGAGTATATTTTCCCTAGAAGGTCAGTTAAGACAGGAGCTTAGAAACAAGCCAGCTGTAAACAAGTTAATAATCATTTGTCAAACAATTAGGAGGATATAAGTAAGAAAATAAATTAAATGGGATTAATGGTATGAAGTACATTAAATTTCAGCTGAAAAACTGTGAGTCAGAATATCATATGATTTTCAAAGAAATCCACTTTAACCAAAAATGCATAAGAACACTATTCCTACATTTTAGATCATTTATCTAAATACTCGATTAAGCACAAATTGATTTGGGTGCCAAACATTCTAAAGTATTCCATGCCAGTAATTAGTAGGTTTTAATTCATGTCTATGCTCATGTTGTTTCCATTATCAGAAAGTTTGCATTACTGCTGTAACAACTGAAGAATGCATTGGAGCAAAACAACATGCAAAACTTTTCCAATTTTCCTTCCCTGAGTCTAACATATAAGACATGAATAGGATGCTTGAAGAGAGTTCTACTAAGGAAAAAAAAAAGAGATAGTGAACCCACTGTAACAGGTATAAAAAAAATACTATTAATAAGTATGAACTAAAATAATAATGTCAACTAAAGCTTTAACATACATACATTCTTTCTCATCTGACATAACACAGTAAGAATTTATGCTTGTTGACAACTTATTGTCATTTGACAGCTAGGGCATGGTGTGATGTATCATTATTATCTCTGCCTTCAAGCCAATATCAGAGTGGTTCAATGAACTTAAATCATTGTGGCTCTTGCTCTGTACATCATAGACACTGTACTTGAGTATACAGAGAGGTATTTTGAGCCTTATTTATCGAATAGTTCGAGGGTCTCATCATGAAGAAAGGCATGCTTTCCCAGGCAATGGTGAAGAACAACCACTTAGACATGAAAAGACTAAGTCATATGCCTTAGCAATCATAACCATTTTGTTTTACATAGTGATCCATGAATCATATGGAATTGATCCTGCTTGAATATTCTTGTATAATTTAAGTTAAGGGAAAATGGACAGCAGGATCTTGAGTTTGAAGAGCTTGCCAGTGGTTGCTGTATCCAAATAGGCACTATTAAAGTTCTCCCTTTCCTCAAGAGACGAGGAGGTGGTATCAACTACTTGAAGATACTGATGCAGTGTGGAATGATGGGAGCAGAAGCCAATCTGACCATTTGAAATCAGGCTTTGAGAGTCGACTGTTCAATGGGCAGTATACTTTTCTGACAATATGAGGGCTGATTTTCTGTGGACATGCTAGGGTTAGATGTAATAATAATGGAGTATTTCCAAAGAGTAGGGTAATATGTGGTTTCGGGGGCAACTTCAAATGTAATTAGATTATATTAACAATTTTATCAAGGAGTTATTAGAAGTTTTGGGCCAATGTAGGTTTTGAACTTGCTGAGTTGATTGTAATCCAGCAATTAAGGATGGAATCTTCCTTGTCGTGTTAGTAGGGCTTGGTGTTTTGCTTGTTTTAGCTCTTTCTTATATAGATAGAATGGTTGAGCATATCACTAATTGTATTGTATAGCCTGAGCTTAAAACAATTACAAAAACAAAAGACCTTCCTATACCAAACTACACTCCCTGGTTTGATGAAGACTGCCGCCAAGTAATAAAATTCAACTACAAGGCACTCAAAACATTCCAGCGATTTCCAACAAAAGACAACTTAATGAGACAAAAAACACAAACGAATTGTCGGAAACCTATTAAAGCAGAAAAAGAAGAATTCCTGGACTAATCTACTACTCCTGAACTAGATGAAGTACATAACCAAATGATGAACCCCAACGACCCCATAAAGCAAAAAACATATTACAAAGCATGTTCAATAAAATACAGGAATTATCAATTTGCCCAAAACCTGGAGAGAGTTCAAAAGCATCCCCATCATCAAACCAGGTAAAAACAAATATAGTCCCAACAGTTATAGGCTGATATCTCTGACCAGCTGCCTAGTAAAAACATTAGAAAAAATGGTAGATCACTGACTTACATGGGTAATTATTTGACCTCTTATCTCGTAGTTTCTCTTAGGCTTCAGAAAAGGGAGATCTACAGTAGACCAATTAGTTAACATAGAAAAAGAAGTATTAAATTTCTTTATTGGAAAAAATAAGCCATATGCTTATTCTTCAACTTATGATACTGGTTTATGATACCATCAATCAAAGCAGCATCTTAAAAACTTTGTACAAGTGGGGTTACGAGGTGCATTGGCAAGCTTCTTGATAAGCTTTTTGGATAAGAGATACATCAGGATAGGAGATTCCTTGTCTAGTTGCAGAGAAGTGCTCAATAGCACCCCCCAGGAAAGTGTGTTGAGCTGCACTCATTTTGCAATAGGAATAAATTCTATAGTGGACCTTGACGGGTCAAGGCATTTCCCTATGTGTATGACCTGACTTAAGTGTCAAAATCGGATTAGAAGAATGTTGAAAAATGTGCTGAACAGCATTCAGTCTGGGCCTGGAGCTAATCCTCTTCATTTTTCTTTAGAGAAGACCAAACGTTTCCAGTTCTCTTGTGAAACAACACTGAGCAAAAATCCAGAATTGAACCTGAATGGACAAGCACTAGTTTTTGAAGAAGAAGTCAAGTTTTAAAGCTTTATACTTGACACAAAATTAATATGGGTTTCCCACATAAAGTGTATTTGAGCTGAATGCCTTAAAAGATTCAACATAATAAGAGTTCTAGCTAAGATATATACTACAGTGCACAAAAAAAAATAAAAAATAAATAAAAAATAAAATAAAATTCTTAACAGACGCTTTAAACATACAAACAACCTTTATACAATACTAATGCTCTATAGTTAAAATGCCTGCATACAAGTCACTACTTGCACCACAAGTGTTATGAATAGTAGACCTACCAATGATATTATTGTTGGCTGCAGTTATATTAAAAATAAAACCATCCTAAATTAGTGACAGAAGGTGAAAAGTACCAAACAAAGAATTTTAGAAGAGCTAAATAAAGCTTTAAAAACTTTTATTAATGCACATTAGCTACAACTAAAAATAAATAAGGCACTGTTTAAACATTCAAATGTCAAACCTTAAAAGCCTCTCACTGTGTATGGCCGAACAATAAGTAAGGCCATGGGTAGCACTCTGGGTGTGGTAACTCTTGCGTAAGGCCATGGAGTATCTCTTACTGTCTGCAGATGACCCTAGAATAGGGCGATAGGGAATCTCACTAGGTGACCTAAAAAAGGGCCATGGCGATTCTCTTACTGATTGTGGAAGACATGATGCACATTTGAAAAAGATGTTAAGAAACAATTATGTTCCATAAGATTGTACTTATATATAAATGAATGATGCACACATCAAACTAATTGCATTAACAAGTCTACAGCTGAATTTAAAAAAATAATATTCATAAATAAATACATGATAGTATTATTCTTTTGACGAGGGGATTCATGATTATAGAAATATGGAAATAGTCTCAACCTGAGAGATAGCTTTTACATTAAATTATTTGCATGAGAACACTTGAAGATAGTCTAATCAAGGAGAATAAGAGATAAAATCAGAATTTAAGATGAATGACTATTAATAAGTATAACCATAATACAACTCACAACTGAAACTGTAACATGTTTACATTCTCCACTGTTATGACAAAGTAAGAGTTTATGCTTACTAGACAAACTACTGTCATTTCACAAATGAGCTACAATATGGTGTATCAATATGAGCTCAGCCTTCAAACCTCGCCCTGAGTGGTTCAATGATCTTAAATTGTTTTCACTTATGCTTAGTGCATAAACATTGTACTTAAGTTTTCAGGGAGCTATTTTGTGCCTTACTTATCGAATATATGGAGGAGTGGGAATAATATTCCACCAGTCAATCACCTATCTCTATTCTTAGTTTACAATGATAGTTTGAGAACCCTCTTTACTGATAGAGCAAGTAACCCCGTGGAGCCCTGCATACAAGTACATTACCAGTACCAGAGGCTTTTTAGTAGATTTCTCTTAAGGGAAACCAGCTATTGAGATCGTATTCATCACGCTATTTTCGAAAAATTTCTTCAAATGTCCATGGATCCTACCCAGGAGATGACGAAAATGAGGTCCGTTCAAAATTATATATATATATATATATATATATATATATATATATATATATATAATATAATATAATATAATATAATATATAGCTAAGGTACCCGGCTTCGCCCAGGAATTCATTTTAGGCTGAATAAAGATGGTATTTTTTTGGCAAGGCTTTACTTTCCACAATACTTTGACATTTCCCCGTCACAGTTTTTAGTGTTTATACCCGTCATTGCTCTCGATTTGTTAATAATAAAATTATTTGTTATTTAAGACTTCACTCTTCTAATATTATTATATTTCCCGTCTCCTGTGCATGTAGGTTTTATTATAACGTAATGAACAGTATAATTCATAGACGTAAAGTATTCTGTCTTCCAAACCATGGATGAATAAAAGTTTCTTTCCCTTGATGTGGTCCAAAGCTTAATGGTGACAGCTGTTTTAGGTACATTATAACCGAAAAACAAATAGAAAATGAAATATCGCAAATTTTTATTTCAGGCCTCCCTTATAACCCTCATTCCCGTTTGAACCTATTAATTTTAATATAAGTTCGGTTCAATCGTTGGTGAACAATAAAATTGTTGGGTCCCGCTAAAGTTTTAGTGTATATCTCGTTTATACTTTGTTATAAGACAAAAATTTATATAACAAAAGTTACTTTAAATAACAAAATAAACAACTTTTGTTATGTGCATATTTGTAGTAAAACCAATAGAAAAGGAAATACCGCTATTTTTAAATTCAGGCCTTCGTTACAACCCCCACTCCTGCCCGTCCCTAGAAATGTTGGTATGGCTTATTATAATGAATACGTTAGTGTTAATACACATACCGAGTTTTATTTAGTTCGGTTGAGTCTTTTGTGCCAAATAAAATTGTTCACTTCCCGTATAGGTTTTAGGGTATATCTCGTTTATAATTCGGTATACGAAAAAAATGTATATAACAGAAGTTACTCTAAATAACAAAATAAACAACTTTTGTTATGTTCATATTTGCCGAAAAACCAATAGGAAACGAAATATAGCTATTTTTAATTTCAGGCCTCCCTTATAACCCCCACTCCTGTTCGTCTCAGAGAATATTTATATAGCCTAAAGTCTAAGGTGGGTTAGTAGTAATATACATACCAAGTTTCATAGAATTCGGTTCAGCCGTCTATGCGTGAAAAGGTAACAAACAAACAAACAGACACCAAAGAAACAAAATGCAGTTATGGTGTCTATGGCATGTGAAATGAAACGTTTTCGTGAAATTTCGCGAAAAAAATCAATGTACAGACAGAGGTTACAATTTATATATATATATATATATATATATATATATATATATATATATATATATATATATATATTCGTCAGTTAATGCTCTAGCGCAATCGTTGTTTGATCGTTACCAAACTCGATATTTAAACGTTTTATGTAAAAAGGCAGATCAAGTTCGTTAATGGCTTAAATCGGATCAGTGGGAGGGGGGGGGGTAGAGGGGGGATTTTCGAAAATTCGAAATATTTCCGTTACTATACGTTGGATCAAAACATTGTATAGAACCAATCTTTTGCAAATTAAACGTACTATAAATATTATTATACAGTTTAATCCTCTATCTTTAATATTAAAACCAAGATATTTGCATTTTCAGCTTTTTTAGTGATTGAGATAAAAAAATATTCTGATTTTTTGTAAATCAGCACTAGCTATAGTAAATAGTTTTCAATGAAATTAATATTTTATATTCTGATATAATTCGGTAATTATTTTTCTTTCCGGTGAGAAGTTAGCAGATCTGTTTGTATACATTTCAGACGCTTCCCGTTGGGAGGGGAAAGATTTCTTATTTCCGCTAGTGTTTATTCACCTAATATTCATGGTTGTGTTGTGTTACCAGTATGTAGATTTATCTATTGCTAAACTTCACGAGGGAAATCTGCTTAGTTTACGCAGACCCTGCGTGATGGACTTTTTAGTAGTGAACAGGGGTAGGTACCCTACTCAAGAGTACATATATTAAGGACTGAAATGTGTACTATTATATTTAAAATGGTTTTATTGTTAGTTGCAGTTGTCAGATGACCTTAGAAAATGTTCAAAACGACCGACCCTCTGGCATTGTGGGAAATAGAAAAACAAATCGCCAACTGATAAAAAGAGATCTCAGAAAGCACATGTAGGAGAAGAAAAATGGAATACAACTTTAGAAAAAAAAAAAAAAATTAACAAGTTAAGAAACTAAAATAATTGCAGGAAGCACGAAAACATATATGCAAATAGATAAACAAAATTAACTCATGACAAACATTTTTAAAACATATTATTTCAACAATTCTAAAAAAGAAGTCACCTTAAAACTGATATGCAAACTCCATTTCATGTTAGCAATACTTGAAGTCATCATTCAAAATCATAGAACAGTTATCCAAATCTGAAACAAAATTAAGAAAAAATAAGGATCTACTAAAACAAAAAGAAAAAGTATCCTTAAATCCGATGTACTAACTCTATTCTCTTGGAACAATATTTCCCTGTGCATTATTTAATTTAAATATATTTAAAGTTATGTTCATTAAAATATTCCTATATACAGGCGTAAAACTAACATTCTTTTTCTTGAAAACTATGCGTAACTCACATATGGCCATCATAATAAATGACAATTTGACTGTATGGAAAAATAAAATAAACAAATGTCAAGGTGAGTAACTAATTGATAATTTGATCAGTTCAGCACAAATAGCCGTGATGCGAATTTGGCATTCTCCAAATGCTCCAGTTCCATCTTCTACCTCTTAAGGGTTTAAGAATGTTAGTAAAAGAAAAAAAACATTACAATCATCATCTAGCTTAATTTTTTAAAAAATCAGGTTCAAATAAATCAAAAAAAAAAAAAAAAAAAAAAAAAAAAAAAAAAAAAAAAAATTCACGAAATCTAAACTATCTCAAACAGTAAATGCAAAACATTTTTAACCCTAAGTTCATGGGCTTTACCCTACACCATAGTCCTCTTGCTCTGTGACACCTGTCAAAATAAAATTTGGCTTTCTCTTATCCTTTTTTTATATGACTCTTTGCACTTTACTATATTAGGCCAACCTGAATTTATTCTGCAGGATTAACTCTACGTTCGAGACACTTATGACAAATCTCTACCATCTTCTTTACATCTGAGCTAGTATCAGTTCCACGAACAGTATCTTGTAGCGAGTGCGTAACAAATTTCCAATGAATGACTCCTCCTAGACCAACACCGAGCACACCTGTACGAGACATTGGAATGTTTGGTTTAATTAACTCTGTTCAATTACACTAAACAGGGTCTTGCACTACGAGAAGGACACGACTTTGACATTACTGAAATATGGAAATACGTCTTCACCTGAGTGAGAATATTCTCATTAAATTGGATGCATATCAATTAAAGGCACACACTTCAAACCACTTCTCATAATATATTTCAATAATTAGAACTACTTAAACCCCCCACCCCAAAATCTTAACAAATTAAAGACAAGGAATGACGTTTTTGTAGAACCAAAAATCCAGACCTCGACAGATTACATAAAAAAAAAAACAGTTTAATATTTTGCAATTAGAATATTCCGCTATCAAATTTTCTTTATATTATAAAAATGAATATTGTTCTAAAATGTATTACTTCTAAGACCCTTTTTGGACTCCTGGCTGTTAAACCGGGTATATTTTTTTTTAATGGATGGCCAAAAAGTCTAGGAAAGGTGCCAAAAAAACAGCCAACATTATTATTAATTATATTAATGGAGACTCAGAACCTCCAGCTGAAAAGGAACTAGAAACTAGTGAAGAAACAAGTAAACCAGCTAAAGGAAAAAAAGATTCCCCAAAGGCCGGTACTAAGCGAGAAGCACAAAAAAATGGCCCAGAAGAGACACCATACAATGAAAAAAGTAAACCCAGTTCTGCAGAAAAAAAAAACAGATTCAACTGCCTCCCTAAGATATGGTCCTGCATTAAGGGTATGGCCTAAGAAATTGAGAGAGCGGCCTGCCAAGACAGTTCAACCAGCTGCTACTAACTCAGTTCCTAAGGTGACTAGTAAAAAATCTTCCAAAGGAAAAGAATCGGCAGCAAAGAAGATACCTGAAAAAACTCCCACAAAAACAAAAGAAGGATATGAGGTGGAGAAAATAATCGAGTCAAGAGAAAACAAGAAGGGGAAGAAGGAATACCTAGTTCGGTGGAAGGGCTATGGTGCTAAGGATGACACTTGGGAGCATGAGTCTTACCTAAAACGCCCTGCTATATTAGCGGAATTTAATAAAGATGAGGATGGTAAAACTGAAGAGTGATGACCAACTTAAGACATGTAGAGCCAGCAGTGATGCCACATTTAATTTCAATTTTATTTTTATTTTTTGTGAAATAATAGTTTATCTTAACCTAATTCGAATATTCGCCCACCTGTACCACAGAAATACACCCCGGTGTAGGACCCTCTTTCAAAGGAGCAATTAGGTGTTTACTGAGTAATCAGGTTGTACCCAATTACATGAAATACATCCTGATACTCTACAGTATATAACTACAGGTGCGCTCATTTGGAATTAGCATTTTCATAAAGAAGATCTGGATAATGAATAATTTTATAAAAACCAAATTTTCAGGGGGCATATACTTTCACAAATTAAATACATTATGAGATTTGGTTTAAATATTGAATGTACTCATCTTAATGAATATGCATATAGAAAATGAAAATTACTCACCTCATGTATAGAACATGACAGCAGAGCCTTCGCAGAATTCTTCGAAAGGCGTGTATTTAAATCTGATTTGCCAACTCTATTCTCTTGTGTGCAATGTGCTGGGAAGTTCATTTGATACAGGATCAGCTGAGACCAAGTCAAAAGTCATTTGTCAAAAACATGGGACAACTGAAAAAAAGAAAAACTAATTAAGGATAATAAACTTTCCCCAATGAAAAATCATAGCATAAATGATAGCATGCACTTTGCAGAGGATTTTGAAACAGTGAGGTAGACTATAATTTCCATAGAATGCGTCTACACGGATTTCGGGTCTCTCAGAGGTGAATATCAAATAAACGGTATTAAAAGCTTTCATGAAATATGAATAAGCGATTTATTTTCCACCACGCCTTTATCACTCAGTCAATTATTATACATGCATAGATTTTTGTAGAATTGGTTTACCTGATTAATTCAAATGTAGGAAGAAGAGCGGTCGGCAAATCTTAGTAGTCTGGTTTTTAATGTTTTCCACACTAGCACTAATAAGTCAAAATTTTATAACAGGTTGACCATCAGAATCTGAAAAAAATTTATGAAAAAAATCAGGATCAACTAAATCCAAATAAGAAAAAAAAGAAAAAACTCGCACGGAATGTTTACTACTTCAAACAGTAAATGCAAAACATTTTTTACAAACGGAATTAATGATTTTAAAATAAAAGAATCTAAAACAAACTACAGGGATATAGAGATAAATCGTAATGGAGGAATCTAGTCTTTTGAAACCGGAACTTATCTCAGGACTTACTTTTTTGAGGGAAATAAAATATCAGCATTTGTAATAATGTAAAACTTCTTAATTTAAGGTTATTTAAAATTTTGAACCCTCAAATATTTCTATATACATGCTCAATGTAAAATAAAGAACGTGTGCTATCTCAAGAAGTCACATTTATTAACTGGACAATTAAATATGAAACATATGTTACAACATATCCTTCACCACATCCTCCTCTCTCTCGCCAAGAAGAAGATTACTTGAATCTCTTCGGAGGACTTGCTTTTCTCCCGTATCTTTTTTTTTAGCCTTTATCAGCATTATGACTTGCTTCATCTTCAACATTCCCCTTTACGTCGTCATCTTTCACCAAGTCTTCTTGCACTTCTTCCATTCCATCATTTCCCTGAGCTTCGTGTTCATTTTCCGTGTCTTCAGGAATTCCAAACTCTCCCTCAGCTCCTCTATCAGAGGTTTTTGCTGAATATCCAGCAATTAAACGTGCGACTCCACTTCTAGTTATATCCGGAATACTTGAGCAGAACGGATATGGACTCCAAATGCTTACATATTGCTGTCTTAGAAGCATATATATATAGCATATACAGTTCTTCATTAATTGCACCAAACACTGAATTAATAATTTAATGAAGATAAACTATTATTTCACAAAAAATAAAAATAAAATTGAAATTAAAACTGGCATCAGTGCTGGCTCCACATGTCTCAAGTTGTTCATCACTCTTCAGTTTTACCATCCTTATCTTTGTTAAATTCCACTAATAAAGTGGGGCGTTTTAAGTCAGACTCATGCTCCCAGGTGTCATCTTTAGCACCATAGCCCTTCCACCGAACTAGGTATTCCTTCTTCCCCTTCTTGTTTTCTCTTGACTCTATCATTTTCTCCACCTCATAATCTTCTTTTGTTTTTTTTGGAGTTTTTTTATGTGTCTTCTTTGCTGCCGATTCTTTTCCTTTGGAAGATTTTTTACTAGTCCCCTTAGGAACTGAGTTAGTAGCTGCTGGTTGAACTGTCTTGGCAGGCCGCTCTCTCAATTGCTCAGGCCTTACCCTTAATGCAGGACCATCTGTTAGGGAGGCGGCTGAATCTGTTTTCATTTTTTTTTTTTTTGCAGAACTGGGTTTACATTCTTCATTGTTTGATGTCTCTTCTGGGCCATTTTTTGGTGCTTCTCTTCAAGGATTGAAAGTTCTCTTGCTCTGTGACACCTGTCAAAATAAAATTTGGCTTTCTCTTTTCCTTTTTTTATATGACTCTTTGCACTTTACTATATTAGGCCAACCTGAATTTATTCTGCAGGATTAACTCTGCGTTCGAGACACTTATGACAAATCTCTACCATCTTCTTTACATCTGAGCTAGTATCAGTTCCACCAAACAGTATCTTGTAGCGAGTGCGTAACAAATTTCCAATGAATGATTCCTCCTAGACCCACACCGAGCACACCTGTACGTGACATTGGAATGTTTGGTTTGATTAACTTTGTTCAATTGCACTAAACAGGGTCTTGCACTACGAGAAGGACTCGACTTTGACATTACTGAAATATGGAAATAAGTCTTCACCTGAGTGAGAATATTTTCATTAAATTGGATGCATATCAATTAAAGGCACATACTTCAAACCACTTCTCATAATGTATTTCAATAATTAGAACTACTTAAACCCCCCCCCCCAAATCTTAACTAATTAAAGACAAGGAATGACGTTTTTGTAGAACCAAAAAAAAACCAGACCTCGACAGATTACATAAAAAAAAAACAGTTTAATATTTTGCAATTAGAATATTCCGCTATCAAATTTTCTTTATATTATAAAAATGAATATTGTTCTAAAATGTATTACTTCTAAGACCCTTTTTGGACTCCTGGCTGTTAAACCGGGTATATTTTTTTTTAATGGATGGCCATAAAGTCTAGGAAAGGTGCCAAAAAAAACAGCCAATAGTATTAATGGAGACTCAGAACCTCCAGCTGAAAAGGAACTAGAAACTAGTGAAGAAAGAAGTAAACCAGCTAAAGGAAAAAAAGATTCCCCAAAGGCCGGTACTAAGCGAGAAGCACAAAAAAATGGCCCAAAAGAGACATCATACAATGAAAAAAGTAAACCCAGTTCTGCAGAAAAAAAAAAAAACAGATTCAACTGCCTCCCTAACAGATGGTCCTGCATTAAGGGTATGGCCTAAGAAATTGAGAGAGCGGCCTGCCAAGACAGTTCAACCAGCTGCTACTAACTCAGTTCCTAAGGCGACTAGTAAAAAATCTTCCAAAGGAAAAGAATCGGCAGCAAAGAAGATACCTGAAAAAACTCCCACAAAAACAAAAGAAGGATATGAGGTGGAGAAAATTATAGAGTCAAGAGAAAACAAGAAGGGGAAGAAGGAATACCTAGTTCGGTGGAAGGGCTATGGTGCTAAGGATGACACTTGGGAGCATGAGTCTAACCTAAAACGCCCCACTATATTAGAGGAATTTAATAAAGATGAGGATGGTAAAACTGAAGAGTGATGACCAACTTGAGACATGTGGAGCCAGCAGTGATGCCAGTTTTAATTTCAATTTTATTTTTATTTTTTGTGAAATAATAGTTTATCTTCATTAAATTATTAATTCAGTGTTTTGTGCAATTAATGAAGAACTGTATATGCTATATATATGATTCTAAGACAGCAATATTTTTCACTAGAGCATTCATCATAATAAAAGGTGTTTTGACTGTTTGGAACAATGATCTAAACAAATGTTAAGTGAGTAATTAATTGAGAATTTCATCTGTTCGAGAACAAATAGTCGTGTTGCGAATTTGGCTTTCTCCGAATGCTCCAGTTCCTTCTTCCACCTCTTAAGGGATTAAGAAAGTTAGTAAAAGAAAAGAAAAAAAAAAACATGAGAAATCATCATCTAGCCTAATTCGAATATTCGCCCACCTGTACCACAGAAATACACCCCGGTGTAGGACCCTCTTTCAAAGGAGCAATTAGGTGTTTACTGAGTAATCAGGTTGTACCCAATTACATGAAATACATCCTGATACTCTACAGTATATAACTACAGGTGCGCTCATTTGGAATTAGCATTTTCATAAAGAAGATCTGGATAATGAATAATTTTATAAAAACCAAATTTTCAGGGGGCATATACTTTCACAAATTAAATACATTATGAGATTTGGTTTAAATATTGAATGTACTCATCTTAATGAATATGCATATAGAAAATGAAAATTACTCACCTCATGTATAGAACATGACAGCAGAGCCTTCGCAGAATTCTTCGAAAGGCGTGTATTTAAATCTGATTTGCCAACTCTATTCTCTTGTGTGCAATGTGCTGGGAAGTTCATTTGATACAGGATCAGCTGAGACCAAGTCAAAAGTCATTTGTCAAAAACATGGGACAACTGAAAAAAAGAAAAACTAATTAAGGATAATAAACTTTCCCCAATTAAAAATCATAGCATAAATTATAGCATGCACTTTGCAGAGGATTTTGAAACAGTGAGGTAGACTATAATATCCATAGAATGCGTCTACACGGATTTCGGGTCTCTCAGAGGTGAATATCAAATAAACGGTATTAAAAGCTTTCATGAAATATGAATAAGCGATTTATTTTCCACCACGCCTTTATCACTCAGTCAATTATTATACATGCATAGATTTTTGTAGAATTGGTTTACCTGATTAATTCAAATGTAGGAAGAAGTGCGGTCGGCAAATCTTAGTAGTCTGGTTTTTAATGTTTTCCACACTAGCACTAATAAGTCAAAATTTTATAACAGGTTGACCATCAGAATCTGAAAAAAATGTATGAAAAAAATCAGGATCAACTAAATCCAAATAAGAAAAAAAAGAAAAAGCTCGCACGGAATGTTTACTACTTCAAACAGTAAATGCAAAACATTTTTTACAAACGGAATTAATGATTTTAAAATAAAAGAATCTAAAACAAACTACAGGGATATAGAGATAAATCGTAATGGAGGAATCTAGTCTTTTGAAACCGGAACTTATCTCAGGACTTACTTTTTTGAGGGAAATAAAATATCAGCATTTGTAATAATGTAAAACTTCTTAATTTAAGGTTATTTAAAATTTTGAACCCTCAAATATTTCTATATACATGCTCAATGTAAAATAAAGAACGTGTGCTATCTCAAGAAGTCACATTTATTAACTGGACAATTAAATATGAAACATATGTTACAACATATCCTTCACCACATCCTCCTCTCTCTCGCCAAGAAGAAGATTACTTGAATCTCTTCGGAGGACTTGCTTTTCTCCCGTATCTTTTTTTTTAGCCTTTATCAGCATTATGACTTGCTTCATCTTCAACATTCCCCTTTACGTCGTCATCTTTCACCAAGTCTTCTTGCACTTCTTCCATTCCATCATTTCCCTGAGCTTCGTGTTCATTTTCCGTGTCTTCAGGAATTCCAAACTCTCCCTCAGCTCCTCTATCAGAGGTTTTTGCTGAATATCCAGCAATTAAACGTGCGACTCCACTTCTAGTTATATCCGGAATACTTGAGCAGAACGGATATGGACTCCAAATGCTTACATATTGCTGTCTTAGAAGCATATATATATAGCATATACAGTTCTTCATTAATTGCACCAAACACTGAATTAATAATTTAATGAAGATAAACTATTATTTCACATAAAATAAAAATAAAATTGAAATTAAAACTGGCATCACTGCTGGCTCCACATGTCTCAAGTTGTTCATCACTCTTCAGTTTTACCATCCTTATCTTTGTTAAATTCCACTAATAAAGTGGGGCGTTTTAAGTCAGACTCATGCTCCCAGGTGTCATCTTTAGCACCATAGCCCTTCCACCGAACTAGGTATTCCTTCTTCCCCTTCTTGTTTTCTCTTGACTCTATCATTTTCTCCACCTCATAATCTTCTTTTGTTTTTTTTGGAGTTTTTTTATGTGTCTTCTTTGCTGCCGATTCTTTTCCTTTGGAAGATTTTTTACTAGTCCCCTTAGGAACTGAGTTAGTAGCTGCTGGTTGAACTGTCTTGGCAGGCCGCTCTCTCAATTGCTCAGGCCTTACCCTTAATGCAGGACCATCTGTTAGGGAGGCGGCTGAATCTGTTTTCATTTTTTTTTTTTGCAGAACTGGGTTTACATTCTTCATTGTTTGATGTCTCTTCTGGGCCATTTTTTGGTGCTTCTCGCTTAGTACCGGCCTTTGGGGAATCTTTTTTTCCTTTAGCTGGTTTACTTCTTTCTTCACTAGTTTCTAGTTCCTTTTCAGCTGGAGGTTCTGAGTCTCCATTAATACTATTGGCTGTTTTTTTTGGCACCTTTCCTAGACTTTATGCCCATCCATAAAAAAAAAATATCCCCGGTATAACAGCCAGGAGTCCAAAAAGGGTCTTAGAGTAGGATTGAAAGTTCTCTTGCTCTGTGACACCTGTCAAAATAATATTAGGCTTTTTCTTTTCCTTTTTTTATATGACTCTTTGCACTTTACTATATTAGGCCAACCTGAATTTATTCTGCAGGATTAACTCTACGTTCGAGAAACTTATGACAAATCTCTACAATCTTCTTTACATTTGAGCTAGTATCAGTTCCACCAAACAGTATCTTGTAGCGAGTGCGTAACAAATTTCCAATGAATGATTCCTCCTAGACCCACACCGAGCACACCTGTACATGACATTGGAATGTTTGGTTTGATTAACTTTGTTCAATTACACTAAACAGGGTCTAGCACTACGAGAAGGACACGACTTTGACATTACTGAAATATGGAAATAAGTCTTCACCTGAGTGAGAATATTTTCATTAAATTGGATGCATATCAATTAAAGGCACATACTTCAAACCACTTCTCATAATGTATTTCAATAATTAAAACTACTTCAACCCCCCCCACAAAAAAAAAAAAATTTAATTAATTAAAGACAAGGAATGACGTTTTTGTAGAACCAAAAATCCAGACCTCGACAGATTACATAAAAAAAAAAACAGTCTAATATTTTGCAATTAAAATATTCCACTATCAAATTTTCTTTATATTATAAAAATGAATATTGTTCTAAAATGTATTACTTCTAAAACCCTTTTTGGACTCCTGGCTGTTAAACCGGGTATATTTTCTTTTTAATGGATGGCCAAAAAGTATAGGAAAGGTGCCAAAAAAAACAGCCAATAGTATTAATGGAGACTCAGAACCTCCAGCTGAAAAGGAACTAGAAACTAGTGAAGAAACAAGTAAACCAGCTAAAGGAAAAAAAGATTCCCCAAAGGCCGGTACTAAGCGAGAAGCACAAAAAAATGGCACAAAAGAGACACCATACAATGAAAAAAGTAAACCCAGTTCTGCAGAAAAAAACAAAAAAAAACAGATTCAACTGCCTCCCTAACAGATGGTCCCTCATTAAGGGTATGGCCTAAGAAATTGAGAGAGCGGCCTGCCAAGACAGTTCAACCAGCTCCTACTAACTCAGTTCCTAAGGGGACTAGTAAAAAATCTTCCAAAGGAAAAGAATCGTCAGCAAAGAAGATACCTGAAAAAACTCCCACAAAAACAAAAGAAGGATATGAGGTGGAGAAAATAATCGAGTCTAGAGAAAACAAGAAGGGGAAGAAGGAATACCTAGTTCGGTGGCAGGGCTATGGTGCTAAGGATGACACTTGGGAGCATGAGTCTAACCTAAAACGCCCCACTATATTAGAGAAATTTAATAAAGATGAGGATGGTAAAACTGAAGAGTGATGACCAACTTGAGACATGTGGAGCCAGCAGTGATGCCACTTTTAATTTCAATTTTATTTTTTGTGAAATAATAGTTTATCTTCATTAAATTATTAATTCAGTGTTTTGTGCAATTAATGAAGAACTGTATATGCTATATATATGATTCTAAGACAGCAATATTTTTCACTAGAGCATTCATCATAATAAAAGGTGTTTTGACTGTTTGGAACAATGATCTAAACAAATGTTAAGTGAGTAATTAATTGAGAATTTCATCTGTTCGAGAACAAATAGTCGTGTTGCGAATTTGGCTTTCTCCGAATGCTCCAGTTCCTTCTTCCACCTCTTAAGGGATTAAGAAAGTTAGTAAAAGAAAAGAAAAAAAAAACATGAGAAATCATCATCTAGCCTAATTCGAATATTCGCCCACCTGTACCACAGAAATACACCCCGGTGTAGGACCCTCTTTCAAAGGAGCAATTAGGTGTTTACTGAGTAATCAGGTTGTACCCAATTACATGAAATACATCCTGATACTCTACAGTATATAACTACAGGTGCGCTCATTTGGAATTAGCATTTTCATAAAGAAGATCTGGATAATGAATAATTTTATAAAAACCAAATTTTCAGGGGGCATATACTTTCACAAATTAAATACATTATGAGATTTGGTTTAAATATTGAATGTACTCATCTTAATGAATATGCATATAGAAAATGAAAATTACTCACCTCATGTATAGAACATGACAGCAGAGCCTTCGCAGAATTCTTCGAAAGGCGTGTATTTAAATCTGATTTGCCAACTCTATTCTCTTGTGTGCAATGTGCTGGGAAGTTCATTTGATACAGGATCAGCTGAGACCAAGTCAAAAGTCATTTGTCAAAAACATGGGACAACTGAAAAAAAGAAAAACTAATTAAGGATAATAAACTTTCCCCAATGAAAAATCATATCATAAATGATAGCATGCACTTTGCAGAGGATTTTAAAACAGTGAGGTAGACTATAATTTCCATAGAATGCGTCTACACGGATTTCTGGTCTCTCAGAGGTGAATATCAAATAAATGGTATTAAAAGCTTTCATGAAATATGAATAAGCGATTTATTTTCCACCACGCCTTTATCACTCAGTCAATTATTATACATGCATAGATTTTTGTAGAATTGGTTTACCTGATTAATTCAAATGTAGGAAGAAGAGCGGTCGGCAAATCTTAGTAGTCTGGTTTTTAATGTTTTCCACACTAGCACTAATAAGTCAAAATTTTATAACAGGTTGACCATCAGAATCTGAAAAAAATTTATGAAAAAATCAGGATCAACTAAATCCAAGAAATAAAAAAAAGAAAAACTCGCACGGAAAGTTTACTACCTCAAACAGTAAATGCAAAACATTTTATACAAACGGAATTAATGATTTTAAAATAAAATAATCTAAAACAAACTACAGGGATATAGAGATAAATCGTAATGGAGGATCTAGTCTTTTGAAACCGGAACTTATCTCAGGACTTAGTTTTTTGAGGGAAATAAAATATCAGCATTTGTAATAATGTAAAACTTCTTAATTTAAGGTTATTTAAAAGTTTGAGATATTGAAATATTTATTTCTATATACATGCTCAATGTAAAATAAAGAACGTGTGCTATCTCAAGAAGTCACATTTATTAACTGAACAATTAAATATGAAACATATGTTACAACATATCCTTCACCACAACCTCCTCTCTCTCGCCAAGAAGAAGATTACTTTAATCTCTTCGAAGGACTTGCTTTTCTCCTGTATCTTTTTTTTAGCCTTTATCAGCATTATGACTAGCTTCATCTTCAACATTCCCCTTTACGTTGTCTTCATACACCAAGTCTTCTTGCACTTCTTCCATTCCATCATTTCCCTGAGCTTCGTGTTCATTTTCCGTGTCTTCAGGTATTCCAAACTCTCCCTCAGCTCCTCTATCAGCGGTTTTTGCTGAATATCCAGCAATTAAACGTGCGACTCAACTTCTAGTTATATCCGGAATACTTGAGCAGAACGGATATGGACTCCAAATGCTTACATATTGCTGTCATAGAAGCATATATATAGCATATACAGTTCTTCATTAATTGCACCAAACACTGAATTATAATTTAATGAAGATAAACTATTATTTCACAAAAAATAAAAATAATAAAATATCTTGTCAAGGGCCTCTTCTAGTTCTTCTAATTTCGTCTGATCCCGTAGTGTTCTTGCATTTAGAGTGCCAATTCTTGCCAATTTTCCTTTCTTTATTTGCTATATGGTTTGTTTCTTTTCCTTCTCTTGTTTCTTGTTGTTAGCTCTCTGGGGACTCACTCCCACCTGAGAATCTGGAATATTTCCAGCTGTTTGTGTATTTAAAATTTCACCTATGTCTTTAGAGTTTGAACCGTCTTCTTCCCGACCTTTCTGGTTTTTTCCAAAATATCTGTCAAGGCTACTAGGTCTCATTTTTAGTTTCTCAAAACTTTCCGCTCTCTTTCTAAACCCCCTTTTAGGTGATTCCTCCTCCTCACTTCTCTGTCTTTTTACAGCTCTACTTTCTCTTTCCTCTCGCAGTTCCTCCAAAGAAAACAGTTTCCCATCCACTAGAAGTTTGTCATGTCTAATAGTTACTTGCTGTCCTTTCTTTTTCTTTTCAATGAAAAACGGAAAAAGCTCAGCTCTAATTTTCCTAATTTCTTTGGTATAATCGTCTTTTATAACAATATGTTCATAATTTTTATCTTCCAGCAAGCTCCTCTTCTTTTTCAGTATATCGTATTTCAATAACTATGATGAGAGAGTTACACAGGTCAATTTCGTATTTGGAATAGATCTGATATCAAGAATATCATAAGTTCTTACTTCACTAATAAGAAATTAAAGATTTCTTCTATTTCTTTCCTTTTTTCGGAGTTATTTGAAGATTTCAAATTAACGAGTATGAGGTTATATTTACGTTCAGCATTCTTCGCATTTTCAAGTTTTTTGACCCTTTCTTTCAATCCTTCAATCTCTTCTTTGACTTGCCCGAAATTTTTATCTATTTTTTCTTCCACAACATCAAGTTTTCAGAGTTTTTCAAGTTTTTTGAGAACTTCATCCAGCTTATGGCATCCATGGCGCTAACTCCTGTTGATATCGAGAATTATTTCTTTACGCATCTAAACTTCGGGTAAGGGCTCAAATTTTCACAGCACTATGCAGATTTGCCCTTTCCCGAACTAAAACATTCATATAACGTCGGAATATCACACTAATATATATCGTAATTTGCCGAAATGCCCGAGCGCGACACAAATAGTCAGCTGACCATAGACGGACTCTCGAGAGAGTCTAGATTTATTTCTTAATTAGTGCGTGTTGTTGTTATGAAGAAACAGCCGTTATAACCTGCCTCAAGCCCAGGTTAGCTCTAATCCTTCAGCATTAAAGGGTTATCAATCAGCTGAGGAGGGAAGGAGGGGAGTACCGCTATGACAATTGAGATGCGCAATGCACAATCAAGATGTCATGCTCTTACCTCCGTAAAAATACCGATTCTTTACACCTTTATCCTTCCTTTAAAGTGTCACCTTTATCCCTGAAACTTCACCTCAATGCACTAGTCACACTATTCCACTTATTGGTACAAGATTTTTCACTAATAGTTCACTTTAAACCACTCAAAAGTAGCTTTAACATGGAGACGATCTTTACACCACGCCGGCTAAGGCTGGACTCCTCTATAAAAATGAATATTGTCCTAAAATGCATTACATCTAAGACAGCAACATTTTTCACTCGAGCATACATCATAATAAAATATGTTTTGACTGATTGGAACAATGATCTAAACAAATGTCAAAGTGAGTAATTAATTGAGAATTTGATCTGTTCGAGAACAAATAGTCGTGTTGCGAATTTGGCTTTCTCCAAATGCTCCAGTTCCTTCTTCCACCTCTTAAGGGATTAAGAAAGTTAGTAAAAGAAAAAAAAAACCATGAGAAATCATCATCTAGCCTAATTCGAATATTCGCCTACCTGTACCACAGAAATACACCCCGGTGAAGGACCCTCTTTCAAAGGAGCAATTAGGTGTTTACAGAGTAATCAGGTTGTACCCAATTACATGGAATACATTCCGATACTCTACAGTATATAACTACAGGTGCGCTCATTTGGAATTAGCATTTTCATAAAGAAGATATGGAAAATGAATAATTTTATAAAAACCAAATTTTCAGGGGGCATATACTTTCACAAATTAAATACATTATGAGATTTGGTTTAAATATTGAATGTACTCATCTTAATGAATATGCACATAGAAAATGAAAATTACTCACCTCATGTATAGAACATGACAGCAGAGCCTTCGCAGAAATCTTCGAAATGCGTGTATTTAAATCTGATTTGCCAACTCTTTTCTCTTGGTGCAATATGCTGAGAAGTTCATTTGATGCAGGATCAGCTGAGACCAAGTCAAAAAATCATTTGTCAAATACATGGGACAACTGGAAAAAAGAAAAACTAATTCAAGATTATAAACTTTCAACAAAGTACATGGATATAGATATAAACTTTAATGCTGAAATGTAGTCTTTTATACTGGAACTATCTCAGAATATACTTTTTGAGAGAAATAAAATATGAGCATTTGTCTTAAAGTAAAATTTAATTATTTATGCTTAATTAAAGTTTTGTACCTTCATATATTCCTCTCTCTCTCTCTCTCTCTCTATATATATATATATATATATATATATATATATATATATCATTAACCTTCTTTGTAGTATATTTAATATTTATAACGATAAAAATTGTTCTTCTGTATAAATATGATAATAAGGCCATTTCACACATATGTAATCCCAAAGGCAATGTACATAAACCTAACTGAAAACAATTGATAATAGTTGATGTGGTTTTTTGGATTATTATTCACTAAATGGAACAATTAGTGTTTTTCTACCATTTATATTATTAATCTGCTAATTATATGACCTTATAGTGACGATTATTGCACAGCGAGTAACGAGAAACTTACAACGACATTGTCAATGTATGTAGTAGTAGTGTGAGACAATTACTCAATAAGTGCATCAGTGTCATACTACAGTGTAATGATAGGTTTAATTTATAGCAGTCGTATACCACCCTTGTGAACTTCCCCATTCAAGTAAGAAAGGGCTGCAAAGGACCCAAGGGCAGTAGAATCATGACTGCTCTACATCAATGTGGATATCAATGCAATGGAGGTTTTAAATGATCCTGTCTATGAGAATGCATCACTGACTTAAACCAAAGTTTATTTAGGATGATATTGATTGAAAAGTTGATCTGGTTGCTAAAACTTATATAGTGAATATAGCACTACAACAGGCAACAAGGGGTGGGAAGGAGACTTCCTTACTTAGCTTTCTTGACTATTGCATAAACAGCTACTCCATGCACTGGAGAAATTACACAGTAGAGTCCTGCTAATCCAAATATCACAAAAAATTAGTCTAAGTATGAAAAATGGTAAATTAATTAAAACGAATTTCATGAAAATAATTAAAAGTTTAGCCTTATTTAGCATTAGTGACTAATTCTACATCAGTTAAATTTGGATTGTCTTTACCAATTGTATAATCTGGTTTAATCTGTCCAACCAGCCAGAACGAGCACTAAAAGATTCATCATTCATTTACTTGCTTAGCTAAACCAACTTTTTATGAACCAATGATCCACTCAAAGGAGTTTTCACTTTCTCTTTCCCTGAGGACATTGCACACGACTGTTCAAGCTTCGCTTAGTTCTTTTTCTAATCACAAATGTTTGCTTTACCAATATCCAGTTCTTTGGTTAGTTAAGACACATTCTCAGCATTGTGTAATACTTCAAAACATCTAGTTTTTCTTTGAGAGTTAACATTGTATGTTTCCTTTTACTCATAGCCAGAATGTACCCAAATGCATATGATAAACTCTCAAGCATGTGAGTGATCGATAGGTACATTAGCCAAACCATTTACAAGCTGGCCCCCCATGATCGGTCTCTCAAACAGTTCAAATATCTCCACAACAGCAAGTGGTTCATGCTCCTACTTCCTACTTATTTCTTTAGCAATTGTCATTCTTTTGTGGCTTATCTAAAAAAAAAAAAATCACTTATCTTACAAGGTCCAGTCCAAATTAGATTGGATTATCAGGACTCTGCTGTACTTCTAAATACAGAACATTCTTAAAAACAGTTTAAATATATAAGTGACTAGTGCACTATTGTTAAAATACCTCAGCTACAAGCAATTACCAGCAACAGAGGAATTTTAGTAGTGGATTGGGGTAAGCACCGAGTTTTTGATCAAGGACAAAAATTTGTTCTTTCATTTAAAAATGGTTTTATTGTTAGTTGTAATCGTGATTGGAATAAACATTCTTACTGTGTTAGGAGGTGGAAAGATTCTTTACACATGGTGGAAAGATACACAATATAAACACATACCACGAAAAATACACTATAGTAGGACCAGGACGAATCTCTTACTGTTTGTGGATGACCCGATAGGTAGGACCATGTGAATCTCTTAGTAGGTGCCGATGACCCTGGAGGTGGGCCATGGCAAGTTGCTGTGTACCCGTGATCCTAGTCTTGGTTACGTACATACAGCAAGAGCACTGATTGCAGATGACTCGATAATAGAGCCATGTCAAGCCTCTCATGGTGTGTTGATGACCCGACAGGTAGGACATAGAAATTTCTCACTCGGTGTGGATGATCCCAGAGTAGGGCCATTCCAAGTCTACAATTGGTGTGGATGGTCCTAGAGTAGGAGAATGGCAGGTTTAAAATGGGTGAGGATGAACCTAAAGTAGGGCCATGCCATTTCAAGTATGGGTGAGGATGACCAGACAGTAGGGTCATGCCAAGTCTGCAATAGGTGAGGATGACTCTAGAGTAGGACAATGCCAAGTCTGCAATAGGTGAGGATGACCAACAGTAGGGTCATGCCAAGTCTACAATGGGTGAGTATGACCCTAGAGTAGGGCTATGCCAAGTCTACAATGGGTGAGGATGACCAGACAGTAGGGTCATGCAAGTCTGCAATTGGTGTGGATGACCCTAGAGTTAGGCAATGTCAAGTCTACAATGGGTGAGGATGACCCTAAAGTAGGACCATGCCAAGTCTACAATGGGTTTTTGAAATGCAGCATTAATTTATAGATATGTGTAATGACTAAAATATTATGTTAAAAATTAATAAAATTAACAAATTTTGGATCTTCACTCTATGTTAATGTCAGGCTTCGTGAGAAGCTAAATATAAGTAAAGGGTTATCTTTTTGTCCTGATTTAAGTAATCTGGAAAAACGAAATTTTAGGAGAAAAAACTATAAAGTAGTGGAAATAAAATTAATTATTAAAAAAAGTTCAAGTAATGAAAATGAAACTCACTTGCATGTTTTAACATTCATACTGCCAACAACTTAGGACTTTACAATTACTAGGATTTTACAAACTTAGGATAAAATTATATGTACCAAACCCCATAAGGTAAAGGAAAATATTAAAATTTAGACATTTTTCTGAGAGCTGTCAGAAGGAAGTAATATGTGGTTTCTTTGCAAACCCAGTACATCCAGGAACCCCCGTAATACCATTGTACCAAAATCTGTGAATTCTGGTGAGAAGCACCACAGTCTTGATATAAAATTCCCCAAATTTATCGATGAGAAAGTAATCAAGTTTATTCAGTTTAGAGACAAGATTACATATACCTTAGCTAAAAAACAGTATTTTCAGATGTCGGGCACACTGATGAATTATGCTGCAGCTATGAAGAAAAAAGGGATTGTGTTGAAGTAGGTACACAGACAGAAACATTTATTCAATAACTGATATCGATAAGGTTATGAAACCTTCCACATCTAGCATACAATGCCTACTGGTGATAACAGTATTCCTACATTTCCCCCTCCCCTCCTGACCAGCACTCTCTCTTTACCCAGCCACTCCCCTCCTACCCCTCGCCCTATTGCCTCTTCCCCTCCTCTCTCTTGCCCTATTGCCTCTTCTCTTTGTACCCCTCACACCTCCTTGCCTCTTCCCCTCCTTACTCTCGCCCACTTCCACCTCCACTCCTCCCCTTCCCATCACTCCCCCTCTCTCTACTCCCTCTGCTACCTCTCTGTCAAGCTCTGAGAGACAAGTTGTGGAATTAGAAACTTTTACCCCCCCCCCCCCCCCGTGTAATTGTAGCCCATCAACTAGGGGTAAAAAAAGCTACGTAAATTTTAAGATGGAACACAAAATAAAGATAAAAGAGTGATAAAAATAGAGCTCAAATGAGAATAAACTAACTAACTACATAGTAATGATATATAAATTCACTTCTTACCCCTGCAACAATACCCCTCACATCTTTTTCTCATTAGTACAACCAGTAATAATAAAGAGACTATCCTAGTACAAAATAAAAACACCAAAATGAAACTTTGTCATATCCAAATATAATATAATCCCATACAAATATTGGTAACTCTATAACCTACATTTATTTTAAAATAAAGTATTAATTTTAAAAAACCATAAAATATTAACCAAAATAAGTATAATGAATAATAGAAAAATAATTTGAACATTAGCTACACAGTCAGGTAGAATTATTACACCAATACCATGCTGATTATAAATTGGAGCTGTAGAGGCTTCAGAATTCAGCTGGAAGAAATGAAGATTCTCCTTAAAGATACCGACCCAGCTGCAATATGCCTACAAGAGACCTAGCTCGCCCCAAATATAAACCTAGATATAAAAGATTACGTGCAAAGAAATAGTAGAAGGACAATGTGCTCACGGAGGAGTTGCTATTGCCATAAAAAAACACCCTATATTCAGAAGAACTGCAAATTGCCACACCAATTCAAGCCTTAATAGTAAGAGTAAAACTTACTTTTGAAATAACAATATGCAATTTATATAGTACTTACTACCTAATGAAACTATAAATGAAGCCACAGCTGATAATCTCCTAGCTCCCATATTGTAGTAGAAGATATGAACGGGTCTCATCAAACCTAGAGCCCAGAACTAACAAACTCTAAAGGGAACACAATTCGCAAGATAATAGATTCTTTATTTCTAAATATGGGTGAAATCACACACACACACACACACACACACACACACACACATATACCAGGACTGGAACATTATCTGCAATAGACCTAGTGTTCTCTTCACACAACCTGGAAAATCATCTCACGTGGTAGGTTTGTCACCAGCAATATGGAAGTGACCATTTTTCCATAAAATTAACAGTCAATAATGAAATGCGAAAAACAAAAAATCACCCTACATGGATAATAAAAACGGCTAAGTGGGAGGACTTCCAAAATAACATTAACAATAATATGCACACTCTACTTTGTGACTTTGTCACCACTTGTGTTTTGATGCCAGACATTGATCAACACATATTGTATACAAAACTTTTTGGACTGTATTGTGAACATTAAGGCTGGCTCCAACATGGGTTAATTTATTTAACATGCTTGGTATAGGAAAATAAGAGTACTCACAATTTTATTTGTCATTTGTTGGCTGCTGTATTAAAACTATGCGGGGTGTTACCCACAAGCTATAAACAAATTTTGGTAACTGCCTGTTTTTATTTTGAACCAGAACACGAGGACCTTGGACTTAGTACGACAGCAGACTACCAGGCTAAACTAATTACTCAACAAACTCAATACACACAAACAAACTAATTATACGAAGACATAGTGAGACATATACGCCACCGAATCCTAAGCCAGTGGCAATCAGAATGGATGGAAGTAAAGAACCACCTCCGTATCAAAAGGATACTATTAAGGAGTGGCCATCGAGCCATAGGAGTACTTGACGGGAGGAAGTAGTTCTTGCCAGACTCAGGATCGGCCACACATACCTGACACATAGACACTTAATGGCAAGGACTGATAACCCTATATTCAAATACTGCAACAAACACCTTAGGATAAAACACATACTGACAGACTGAATCTAACGAAAAAACTTTCACATACCCTATGATATGACAAAACTATTAACTGACAGCAGCCAATATATTCCACAAATTCTAACATATCTAAAACATATAAACATTTACAAAAACATATAGCACAAAATAGAATAGGTCTACAGCATACTTAAAAAGGTTTATAATGGTTAACTTTTATTATATTCTTTAGACAAAGCATAGATATGAGAAACAATCAGATATTAAAGGAATAATTTCTATAATATAAAAATAAAGTACAACAAAGGTAAGTGCATGAGGGATTAAATATATTATTCAATTTATGGCAATCACCATCGCTGTGGGGCACAAACCAAATAATAAATAATAATTTTGAACCATCAATTCCATAGCAACTATTAGCAATATCTCTTAGGCAAACCTAATTCTTTAAATAAACTATTATTTATAAATGAGACTTAGTCTATAAATGAGACTAAAGATATACTGAGTCTATAAGGGCTCTAGCCTTTATACTGTTTTCAAGTTTATTTTTGTTATTGACGATAGCAGTGCTGAGCATAAATGAAGTATTAGATCTGCTATCAGAGCAGGCTATTATGTTTTCACTGTTACTTTGATTGTTATCAATATTATACTTTCCTTTACAAGAACATACTTTATTACTTTTCCAATGTTTTAGAAAATGTCCAGAAAAAAGGCAAAAAATGCACAATTTGTTTTCTTTTATAAATTTAATTCTATTAGGTATCTCCATACTAAAGAATTTTGCACAATCAAATATTTTATATTTGCCTTTACAGCAGTGACAAGGGGTTTCATTTTAGATACTGAAGTCAAAACATTCTTATTTGATGAGGATCTAAATCTAATAGGACTGTTACTGGACTTATCATATTTAACGTTACTAGTTTACAAAATATTAACAAACTCCAATGAGAATTTAATGAAGAAAGAAGCTGTTGGAAACTTTATCTCTCTATGTTCAAGTTCAATTGCTGCAATATTATAGAATCAAATAATTTTGTAGCCAAATAATACAAAATGAATTCAGCAGGATTTCATCAATTGGCTTATTCTTTAAAGCAGTTACATTTACATTGAATGAATAGACAAACGTTTCTATACTTTTGATATTATCAGTTTTAACAGGTTTATGATTAATAATGTTGTCTAGAAATCTAGAAGCTAAAAGTCTATGTAATTATTAACCCTTTATAGGGCAGGGGCTGCTAAAGAAGCTCAGCGAACGAAAAATTTAAACTTGGCGGGAAGAAGGGAGTGGCAAAACAACCCTAACTTGTTATTAATTGTATGTTATATAGTTATATTTCACCAAAGCTTCTTATTATTTGCGATTAATTTATAGCTTTATTTAATATGCATGGTAAATTGAATAAATATGAATAGATTTTTTTTTAATATTAGAATTCCTTTTCATTAAAATTTGAAAACGTCAAGCTATTTATTAAAACAAGTAATATAATATCAGAATACCTCCCTGTTTGCAATATTGTTTTCTAAATATCCACACCCAAGTGGACAGACAGCTGCTGAGGGAGACCTTCAGATAAAAGGCCCCCAAACCATTTTCAGCCTTTTTAGCAGATTTTTGAAGGGAAATTATCTATTATTCTGCCAGGAAGGATTACAAGGGCTTGGGTGACCATAGCCTAGGATGGGTGAGTGTCCTTCACTAGAGCCTGACCGGGCAAGGGCTACTCGGGAAGCCGATGTGTCAGAATTTGGTTCTAACTGGAACACCAAAATGCGCCCTATAAAGGGTTAACAAAGGTGCTGTACTCTATTTCAAAATGATCAGAGTTGAATGGCATTCCTTTTATTAAATTTAATGCTTGACCAGACAATGAATTTAGAAAGTAATTATATTCTTCAATAGCAGACAGGTTATTATTTTTATATATCAATGTATTGAACAAATCGAAATAGGTAAAGAATTGTCCCAAGCTCCCTGATAAACTAGGAATTTTGATAGGAGACAACTTTGGACTAATAGAAATTTTGCCTGGAGATTTATTTGAGGAGGCACATATATTTAACTTAGAGACGACAGAGACAAGATGATAACATTTCCTTTGAAATTCACTTAATATTTCTACCTCATTCTCTGGTATGTCACTATCCATTCCTATATATAAAATCTTTATGTCATCATGAAGATCTTGAAACTTCTTTAACAGCTCAGGTAAATAAATCTTGGAATCTTGAGTTGAGGTAAATAAATCTGGAGGAAGTTGAGAATATATCTAGCTTGTCTGTAGGCATAACATTTGGCATTATCTCAAAACTCAGATCATATAATGTGTTCAAAATATTGATTACCTCTTAAGTTATGAGAACCAAAATATTAAGTTTTAATTTTCTCTATTCCCTTTCAAAGGACATTACATAATAAAATAAAACACTGAATGAGTAAATAAACCGTCAGTTTATGGCAGCTATAACCTAAATGTAACCTCTCTCAACACCTTGGAAACAAAGAGGCTCTGATAACAGCTGAGCTGAATAGGTCTTATCTGGCAGTCAAAGGTCTCACTTAGAATTGAACACTATAAACTATCAAAAAACGGCATTATACCCTATAATACGAAAATACGAGGGAATAGCGATAATATAATCAAAAATAATGACAAATAAAATATTTCCCCTACAAACTATAAAGGACGAATATTTATAGCCATAAAAGTGTGTCACAAATTGACTTAAAGCTACAAATGTATCCAGCCAGTTAGGACCAAAAATAAATGAATGCAAAACTTAGTCGACTGTATTGTAAAAATTAAGGCTGGTTCTGATATGAGTTAATTTATTGCATATGCTTAGTATAGTAAAATAATAGTACTCACATTTTTATTTGTCATTTGTTGGATACGAATAGTTGGCAATTTTCGTCCAGTTGATCTGCTACTATTCTCAACCTCTAACAGTCCAGGATTTGGCACCAAGTACAGTTCATATCATACATTCAAATTTAGTATTGCAAAATATCTCTACTCTATGTAACTCGTAGAGCGCAATGAAGTATTAGGTGATTTCTCTAGTAGGAGCGCCACCTCGTCCAAGTAGGCTCTAAAATCCTAATGCAAGAAGTATAAGTACCAAACACATATATGTCCAAAATGAAGCTGCAATTTCGGAATCCAGTGCATAATTAAATCTTCCACCCACACTAAATCCGATTGTATAACAATAAACAAAACCACCCTACACCAATTGGTATACGACATCAACAAATACCAGCTAAGATATATCACATCCAAGTGGAGTATTGTGATGCTTCTTAAGGAATCCCCCCATGGAACCACTAACCTCAACTGTAAACTGTAGATACTAATACTCAAATGGATGAAATATACGACTACTTAAATACATACCACAAATACTAAAAAATATTCAAAAAATGGGGAAAGTGTAGAATACGCACTGATCCTTCCTAGGAGATATAAGAAAGAAATAGAAGCTGTAACCATTTACCTCCATACATAGCCAAGCCTCAAGCAATAGTGACAGCACTCTACCTTGCTGAAGACAGCAATCATACACATTTTTGGTGTGCTCTGACTCCATATCAGCTTTGTAAAGCATACAGAAACCTCATAAAGCCGAGCTAACAATAAATACAATTTATAATTACTTGCAAATCCTGAATAATCTAAAAAAAAAAAAAAAAAAAAAAAAAAAAAACGAGTAAACCGCTATGAATACCAGCACACTCCAGAATTTCAAGAAATGAGGCTGCTGATAAAGCTCATAAGAAGCAGCTCATATGGGAGGGGTCCAACTTCATTTCTATGAGGCTAATGAAATGAGCATCTGGCTAAATAGTAAAGCCCGTAAAAGCTGGGATTCAATGTGGAAGGAAGTACTCCTCACAAACAAATTGCAAAATATAAAAGATTCTACGAGAACATGGTGTAGTGCCCTTCACAGGCATTTGAAAAGAAGAGATGGTGACTCCCCAATGACAATGTGAAATACGCCATGTTCCATTCGCAACGCACCATCTTATACAGGAATTTCAATCTGTGCAAACAATGTTTGAAGAATATGACATTCCTAGAAACATGGCCTGCCATGCCATGCACAAGCAGTTGATGGAATCATTTTAGCAGTTTTCCCATAAGGGAAATCCACTATTGAGGTTGTACTCATGACAGATCTGTTCAAAGCTGTATACATATTTGTCTGTTATGGCTCTAGCAGTTGCAATTTTTGTTTGATTATTACCAAACGTGATATTTAATCGTTTTATGTAAAAAGAAAGATCAAATTCGTTAATGGTTGAAATTGTACAAGTGAGAGGGGAATTTCGAAATAACCGCATTATTATATATCTAATCAAAAAAGTGTACGGAATCAATCTCATTGCAAATTACATGCATTATTTTAGATTTCAACCTTCATTAAACCCCCACTCCGATTCATGTCATAATAAAGATAAGCTGTCATATGCTGGACCACTTTATTTGTAGAGCCAAACACAAAATATGGTTTTCATTGAACATTTACTTTGTCAGATACTCTCAAATACGTTATGTGATTACGTCATCAATTAAGATTTTTTGTTCATAATTGTTATTGATGGAAGTCAGACCTGGAATGGGAGGGGTTCAAAAATTCAAAAAACCTCTGTTATTATGAGCTGAAACATAAAATGTAATAGAACCTATCTTGTTAAACTATTGATGTTCTACAATTGTTGTTCTATTCATTTTATCGTAACTCAAGTATTAAGCCAGTCATTCATATTTTCTTGTTTTTTGCTTTCAGTAACCCCCCCCCCTTCTACTCATTGGCTTTTTACATGATGGGGAAAGATGTACTGATTGAACCCCTGACCCTTCTATTTAATAAAATATTGGAAAAAGGTCAAATTCCTCAAGACTGGAAAGAAAGCAAATTGATTATTTTATTTAAAAAGGGCAACAGAAAGAACATTGGAAACTATCGCCCTATCTCCCTCACACAGTGTCTATATAAACTATTCTCTAATATACTGAGAGAGAGGATAATAAAATCCATCTATGCAGAGAACAAGCAGGTTTTTGGCCAAAGTATAGCACCATGGAGCATTTACAGAGCCTCAACCAAATAATTGAAAAATGTTCAGAATACCAAAAGAACGCTAATTTTTGTTTTGTGGATTACGAAAAGGCCTTCGACTCAATCAAAAGAGAATATATCTGGCAAGCTCTCGCAGAAAGTGGAATTGACTCCCTCTATATAGGCATAATAAAAGAAATGTACCAAGACTCAGTGGGATTCGTGTCTTCAGATAAAAGAGGCCGTACTTTCAAAATTGGCAGGGGTGTAAGACAAGGATGCCCTCTATCTCCAATCCTATTCAACTGCGTCCTGTACAAAATTTACAGTGAATTGAACTGGACAGAGTTAGGCCTAGTGATCAACGGTAGCTTACTCAACAACCTCCGCTTTGCAGATGACTTATGCCTGATTGCGGATAATATAGCAGACCTACTAAAAATGCTCACAGAACTTATGAAGGTTAGCACAAAATATGGCCTGAGAGTTAACCACCAAAAAACCTGTATTATGACAAATGCAGGAAAACCAGCAGTTGTAATTGAAGGGAAGGAATTTGAGTATGTAAAGGAATACATCTACCTCGGACAGTGTGTGTCTTTTAAAGGAAGAATGGAAAACGAGCTTCAGAGAAGAATAAAAATAGGATGGTCTAAGTACTGGTCACTCAAGAAGATCTTCAATGGCTCGCTCAGTGACAAGTTGAAAAGAAAGGTGCTGAGCATGTGTGTTTATCCTATCATACTCTACGGAGCTCAGACCTGGGCACTTACAGCCAGAGCAGATTCCAAGCTGAACTCGACACAGATGGCTATGCTCAGGAGTATACTAGGAGTTAAAAAGAGGGACAGGAAGAGGAATGTGGATATTTTAAAAAGAGTGCCGGTGAAGAACCTCAGAGTTGAAGCACACCGATTGAAGTGGGGCTGGGCAGGTCATCTGGCTAGAATGAATGACAAGCGATGGGCGAAAGTCTGCACAGAATGGATCCCAAGGGACGTGGTCAGGAATGGAGGAAGAGAGTGCCTGAGATGGAGGGATGAGCTTACTGCAGTCGTTGGCAACAATTGGTGGAGAGTGGCGAGAGATAGAGAATGGTGGAAGAGGATGACCAGAAAACTTTGACAATTAGGATGGACTCCTTATTATACCTCCTAATGGGAGAGGCTTTTATCCTGGAAGGATGCCAATAAAGCTATTATTATTATTATTATTATTGTAGTCTGTAAGACTCAAGAACAAGACTGGGAGACGAAAGATTGACCCATCACAGCTAAACCACGATGAGCAATTCCAAAGCCTTAATGGCATTTGGAGGAAGAGGAAGGAACACAGTTGACTCTGTGGCATCCAAGAAGAAAAAGGTCCCTATCAACGTAGGCAGGATGAAAGAATTGGCTACGCTTCCACTATAACAATTTATTAAAACGGCAGAGCGCATTCAATGCAGTGCATCATCATCAGTGCCCTGTTGACACACAAAAACTATAATTGCTATCTCTATTAAAGTATTTTAGGTAAGGAGTAAACTCAATAACATATAACAACAAAAACTATCTTTCTTAGAACTAAATAACAAATAAAACTTTTCATACATCAAAATGCAGTTTGTTTATTAAATTAAGTGAGTACAAGTAGGACATTAAAACTATCAGAAAGACTTAAACTAGACTATTTAAACAAAGAAAGGGGAACAAAGGAGAAGAAGAGAGACAGGCCTTACCGAAGGTCCTGGATGTTGACCTGAAGGCTCTTGGAGCTAGACTGGCACTTCATCCCAGCTAGCTGAGATAAGGAGGCTAATGGTAGGAACTTAAGTGGGCAAACATCTTCTTTAATATTAATATATTCAACATTAGAAGGTCCAATCTAAACTCTAACCCTTGAACCCTGTCCATTTTCCTTCTTTAGGTAGGAGATGCAATACCTATAATTGTAAAGAACCCTGGTCATGGTTTTCCATCACTAGTTGCTTTTTCATTTCACTTGCTTTTGTATGGAAATGCTCTTTGGCCCTTGTCTTTATCTTCCTGCCACTCTGCTCTACATATGTAGCCTCACAGGAATGACATGATATCCGGTAGACTCCAGACTTCTTCATAACGGAAACAGGATCTTTGGGGTTGGGGAATAGATTTTTTAGAGTCTTCTTGCTCCAGTAAGCCGTCTTGATGCCTGCTTTTCCCAGCAAGTTGCCTATTTTCACTGAAAGGGGCTTAATGAAGAGGATGCTAAGTGGGTAGCCAAACTTATCACTCCTTTTGTTGGTGGGAGAGGTTTGCAGCTCTCTCTCAGTTTTTCTTCGGTGCTGCTTTTCTAGTATTCTATCAACCAAACTCTCAGTGTATCCATTTTTGAGCGCCAAGTATTTAATGAATGATAATTCCTAGTAAAAATCATGTTCTGATAGGGGGATATTGATAAGGCGGTCGATTAGAAACGTAAATCCTGACATTTTAGTGGCTTATATTATATCAATGGTAAAACTAGCCTAGCTACGTGGACTACATGGACTCAGGCAATAAGCTTGGCAAATAGTGCTTAATGGAGCCGAATATTTAAGAAAGCAAAAAGAGAAGGATAATCTTAAACTTAGTATACCTGGTGCTAACATTGAAGCAATAGGTGTTTCAATCTCCACAATCAAATTTACTATAGCTGAAGGAAATAAGAACTTGCAGGGTCCAAGTACTTTGAAATGTTTATTTACAACTACAGAGGGAGCATAAGAAGAAAATTGAGATTGTTTATTTACAGATCGCGTAATTAGAAGAAAAATTCATAATTTTTGTACAGAAAATATCTACTCTTAAATCACTCTTAATTCTTTAAAAGAAGATGGTGTCATTGACTGTGGTAGAGAATTTTTAAGAAGCAGAATTAAGAATTTAGGATTCAAACGACAATAGTATCAGTCAAACAGAAAGCTGTTGGTGGAACAAGGTGATATAGCCGCCTGGCGTGTCACATATTTACAAGTCATAAGAAAATTTCGATCTGAGGGAAGGAAATTATATACATTGATGAAACATATATACAAGAATCGCATAATGTTTCTTCATGCTAGCAATCTGAAGAAGAAGTCCGTGCTACTCAACGAATTGGGAAAGGTAGTAGGATCATAATTGCACCAACACGGATTTGTAAATAATGCTATACTAACTTTTAAATCAATAATTAAATCAGGTAATTATCATACTAGTACGAACTACATTAATTTCTCTCACAAATTTAATAAATTATATTCAATGGCTAAAAGAAAGAATTTACTAATCATAATGAATATGCACATAGAAAATGAAAATCAACTCACCACAAATATTTTGAGAGCAGATTCTATATAGAATTATTGAAATGATGTCTTCTCTAATCAGATGAGCAAACTCTATTCTCTTGGAACATTGGGTACTGGAGTTAAGTTGTTACAGGACCAACTGAGAACAAGTTAAGAATCATTTGTCTAAAATAGGGCAAGTTAAAAAGAAAAAAATAAATTAAATGCAAAAAGCTTTCTTCAATGAAGCATTATGGGATGGATGATGATGGTAAGAATATTGAAGTTACGATGAACTATGATATAGAGTATAATTTCTAAAGATGGTCTTTTTAGGAAATGCTTAGAAACTAGCCAGCTGAGAACAAGTTAATAAACATTTACAAAACAGGACAACCTAAATAAGGAAATGAATTAAATGGGATTAATGGTATCAAGTACATTGAAATTGAACTGAAAAACTGTGTGATAGAATATAATTTCCAAAAGAAGGCCTCTTTAGTCAGGACCAAGAAATTTTTTTCAAATTCTTCCAACCAAAAAGCAGAAGAAGAGCATAAAGAGAACATGCATTATTCCGTTTTAGATAATTTATCTCAATACAAGCAATAATTAATTTGGATGCATAGAATCTAAAGTATTCTGTACCAATAAATTAGTATCTGTTTGATTCATGTCTATGCCCATGTTGTATTCATGATCAGAAAGTCTGTATTTCTGCTGTAAAAGCCCAAAAATGTATTGGACCAAAACAATATGCAAAACTTTCCAATTGGCCTCCCTATGAGATTAACCAATAAGTCAGGAATTGGACGACTGAAGAGAGTTCTACTCAAGGAAAAAAAAAGAAATAGAATACCAATACCCCATAACTGGTAAAAAAAAGAGACTATTAGTAAGTATTAACCACAATAATAATGTCAACAGAAACTTTTACATTATTCTTCTTCCGTCTTTCTCCACGGACATGTTAAAGTAAGTGTTTAACCCTTTCCTTTCACAAAGCCACTATAGCTACATAAAAATACTCATCTCCCAGAATTCAAAATCATCCTTCCCAACCTACAAAGCACATTAAAACCGGGGTATCCTTCACCCAGATCACAGTCTAACAATTCCAGTCAGCACTTTCATCATGAAGAAATTAAAGTGATTTTTTTTAACTTAACAAAAAAAATCATTTTTTTATTAAATACACACAAAGCATCAAAGGTAATCAGATTTGTTTTTGCTGAAAAATTTGTATTGAGAACATCTTCCATTGATAATTTGACTAATTCTTTTCTGACAATCTAAAAATTGCTATGAACAGCAATGCATAATACGTTTCAGTCATTTCTAGAAAGAATGGTTCTCTGAAAAAATGATCACTCAAATTGAAGATTAATTCCTTTTAGAATATCTAATAGCAAGCTTGTTATGTGATCTTCAACTACGAAGTAAATCAACTGTATAATAGGAAAATGAGTTTTTTTTAAGAGACAGAAAAATGATATTAAATTTGTTATAATTTTTATTCAAAATATACACTGCTACGTAATATAATAAACTGAAAATGCCAAATTGAAAATTTAAATGGAAGTTGAAACACTAATGCGAAAAATAATAATAAATAAATAAGAGCTCATATGCTACTCCTTTATTGTAGAACTTCCTTATGCCAAGTAACGTTATACAAGTTTTTTAAATTTGACTGAGCATATAAGATACCTCTCTATTACAGGTATCAAAAATTAGCACATAATATAGAGCAAAGGCTTGAGCCCCTAAAGGGATGTGAGAAAATTCAAGAAACCAGTATGAAAAAAAAAGTATTGTGTCAAAAATCATCTTTAAAATTGCTTTTGTCAAATTAAAAAAAAAATACTTCTAATTCTTACTTTTTCTGATATTCTTGAATAGATTCATAATCCATGACAAAAATGGAGAATAGCATTTCAGACTAGAATTCATACTCATTGAGAATACTAATGAGTTACATAATTTGTGGTATATTTTCCAAGTGCGGATACAAATGAAAAATGGGAGATTTATGTAGTTGGGCAAGCTGCTTATGAATCTGCAATCAGAAATTTCATTGCACATCTGGTTTTAAAGTTAAAACTGAAAGTCATATGATATTAAAAGCCTGAAAATGGGTTATTATGTAGCTCTATCAAAGAGTGGAATTATTTACTATGATGTACAAATGTGTGTGTGCATGTTTATTATCAAGGCACCTTGGGCGTGAAATCGGAGATGACAAAAAAAATCCTTGGTTTCTCATCTTACATGTGTTACTCTGGTCTAACCCCATGGTTGAAGGGTAAGCAAAGTCAAATGCCTCTTGCAGTTTCCATGATTTGACGGGGGGGGGGGGGGGCAGAAAGATCACCAATAGGATTGCTACTTCTATATGACACACATGTCAGGGTACTACAAGAGGAACAAGTCAAAAATTGTGAATTCAGATTGTCAGTCGGCTCTAAAGCCTGAGGTGCATGGTACGGATTACCCAGTACCAGTTCCTCATCTAACACAATGAACAATGAATAAGAAGATAATGACAGTGACATTGGAGCTATGCAATATACATATGATCCCAACAGTGATATTAAAAAGCCATATTTGATCAGCCAAGCTGAAGTGGATGTTCTGGTTCGTGAATTGTTCCTGTTGAAAGAAATGTCTGAACTGAAATGGTGGAACTTACTACAAAAAGGTACTACAGTTGCACATTTTTGACATTTTTATTGCGTATGCCATGGGAATGAAGTAAATCTATGAAACAATGAGCACAGTCATGATGCTGATTAAGTACTCAGAGCATAATTGGAATATTTGTTGCGGTTTGAAGGTTGTAGCTCTTCTGCCAGGAATGCAGACTGGATACACAAATCACATGTTCTTTCTTTGCTCGTGGAATAGCTGTGATGACAAGAATCACACCATAGTCAAAAATTGGCCACCGAGAAATTTACCTACAGTTGGAAAGCACAATGTTCAACATGTACCTCTCGTGGGTCATAATTAGACTTACCTACCTACACTCCATATCAAAAAGGGCCTTATGAAACAGTTTGTTGCATCGATGAATCAAACAAATCATGGTTTACAGTACTTAAACGGCAAGTTTGGAAAGTTGAAAACTGAGTCAAAATTGAAAGCAGGAGTCTTTGTTGAACCAGAAATATGAAAGTTCATTCGAGATCCATCATTCAGATAGGAGCTCGCAGAATGAGAACAAGCAGCTTGGGGAGCATTTGTGCTTGTCGTCGACAACTTCCATGAGATCTGTAGAGCAAACAACTATGCAAAACTTGTGGACAACTTTCTAACAGCCTACCAGCACCTTAGTTACCAAATGCCACTAAAGATGCATTTCATGCTTTCGCATCTCATTTATTTACATCAAATATGGGAGCTGTGTTGATCATCAGGTGAAAGATTCCACTAGGAGATGTCCACCATGGAAAAAAGATAAAAAATCTCCTTCAATTCTAATATGACGGAGAATTACAGTTGGTTATTGCAAAGAGCAACAGAAGATGTGCACAGGCTAAAACCAAGAAGCTATACCCACATTTAAGCAAAGCCATAGCCATTCTTAGTGTAAGTTAGGTCCCTGGTAATTTTCTAAGGTAAATATAAATTTTTAATTTTAGTGTTTTCATCGAAAAGGATGCTCATTACATTACCTAATATTTTCTTTACATTCACAACTCAATGTTCTTAATAGCCATACACTCGATAACATTAAAAAAAACACAAGTTTTAGTCCTGACACTCTCACACAATTGATTGTGGTTCTGAATTACAAAAAGGAAAGTATTTTCAACATAGTAGCAGAGCAAAAAATAATTTTCCTGAGTAGTGCGACATTCACTCTTATTCTGAAACTATCTTTCCATTACATTACACCCACTATTTTCTGACAAGATTAAGTGCTACATTTAACAGAATTGTTTAAAAGAAGGGTCATAATCAGAAAACTGTCATAACATTTTATTATACATACTTGTTCCTTGTAAATTCTTGGGTACAATTCATATTCTGCAGCCAATGAATGTACAAACATCAGATTTAATATTTTCCCTTTAGGATGTAAGCTTGAATTCCTGTTCTTGGAATAAAGAAGTGAAAAACACCCTTGTCTGAAAACAATGCCATTGCGGTAAACACTGGAAACTGAAAGAAAATATTTTACTAAATTCACTGGAAACATGTATCCAATAATTGTACCATTACATTTTACCTACTTTTTCTGGATGTTCTCTAGTAGAATTAATATTCCATAACATTGAAAAATCCCATCCACTGAATTCATTATTTCCCATTTCTATCAAAGCTTGAATTCATATTCAATGAGAAAACGAATTAGTTAGACCGTTTACTGTATGCAATCATGTTCACCGTCAGTCACAAAGCCATCTAAAATGAACAATAATCTGAATATGCAACTGCATAAATTGGATACATTTGTGCAAACTATCCTACCATTGAATTATGCTAACTTTTTTTCATACTAGATTAAGTGCCACAGTAAATACGAGATATTGGAAAAAATCAACGCCACTGGTCATTGTTTAAAGGAGGGTCTCTTATGTTGTTAGTTTGACGGATCTAAAACAAACAAAAAAAAACAGAAATTCTATAGTATTAACAAACAATTTTATCCCAAATAATAATCATTTATACTCATATTTATCTGGTATATTCTGAAGTGTATTTATTCTATAACAAGTAAAATATACTATATGGCGATTCAAAAAGAACTCCCATTCGTTCATAAAGTTTTCTCAAGGACACTAAAACAAACAAAAACAGAATATCCTACAGTATTATTAGGAGAAATAATGTTCTGTAACCACTGAAAAATCCTATCCACTCAATTCATTATTTCCCTTTTCTATAAAAGCTTAAATTCATATTCAATGAGAAAACGAATTAGTTAGTCTGTTTATTGTATGCAATCATCTGCATCGTCTGCCACAAAGCCATCTAAAACCAATAATAATCTGAATATGCTACCGTATAAATTGGATACATTTGTACAGACTATCCTACTATTGTATTATACTCACTTTTTTTATTCTAGATTAAGTGCCACAGTAAATACGATATATGGAAGAAACTCAACGCACTGTTCATTGTTTAAAGGAGGGCCTGAGAGATCAGCTGTTCGTGCTGAGTGTATAGTCAAGTGAAATTTGTGCTCTGTACTTATTCTGTTTTGTTCAGTATAATAGACAGTGGATTTGTCGGAAAACAGTGAAATCTGGCGAGGTTTATCTCCTTCTTTAAGAAGAAAGATGAAGCCGGACCGCCGTACCGAAGGAGGTAAGAGAAAATCCGTTAACAAAATCATTAACGAAGCTAACCTCAGTGATGAAGTAACAGAAGACGTTGCCATGACAACCTCTAGCTACTGCAGCGAGTTCCCAGAGCTGCCTAACCTCTCTCAACCAACTCAAGAACAGCACATGTCAGCGGAGACTGAATCTAACCTCTTCATTGAACCCAAACCAAAGCGAAACAGGTACAGCCTTAAACCAGCTGTTATTAATAATCAACCCAAACCCATAACAACAAATAATAGCTTCTCACCATTATTAGACATTGACAATGACGAAAACAATGACTTACCCGGATATAATTTAACAGAACGCAATACAAAGACTTTAAATATACCACCTATATTCTTATTCGATGCAGATAACTACCAACATATACTTGCTGACATAAAAACAATTGCAAAAGCCGATTTCAAATTACAGCAGTGTTTCAAAAATAAAAGTAACCCTGACATCAACTGACGACTTCCGTAATGTGACCAAATTTTATGACGAGACGAACGTTAAATACTACACATTTCGAAACCCAGCTGACAGCAAATTATCTGTTATCATTAGAGGTGTTCCTTATAGCATCTCTGAGAAAGAGGTATTGGACGAACTCGCTACTCAGTACCCAGTTGTCAAAGTGACTAGATTACTAAATAGAGAACGGAATCCAACTCCACTCATGGCTGTAGAGCTTGAGGACAATGCTAAGAGCAAAGAAATATTTAATTTAAAGGCCCTTTTTAATGCTGTTGTGATCGTTGAGCCAAGGCGGAAATCCAAGAGGGTGTCTCAGTGCACGAATTGTCTTCGTGTAGGACACTCCAAAAACTATTGTCACTTAGACACCAGGTGTAGTAAGTGCTCTGGCGATCACAATTACACCACTTGTCCCAACCGAAATGCCAAATATTCCTGTTGTGCCAACTGTGGAGAAAACCACAAAGCTAACTACAGGGGATGCAACGCATTCAAAACTTTTACATCCCTTGTATCTAAAAATAAGTCCTCAAAAAAGACACCTAGTTCTCCTCGCAACCACCGCCACCCCCTCCACCCCCAACATCAACATCACACCCTGATTCCTCTACAACCCGCCCTAGACAGAATGCATGGACAAACAGGCCACCGCACCAACAGATCACAACACCTAAACTCAGTGACGCAGCCACTCACTCTGATGATCAATTGACAGACATACTACTTAGTTTAATAAAACCATTTATCCCTAAAATAAAATCATTTCTAACCCAGCTTTTAACCAACTTATTCTCAGTTAATCATGTCAGTGATTAATGTAAGAAATCTTTCTCTGCTTAACTGGAATGCCAACGGCCTAAAGATTAGACAAAACGTATTAACCAATTTCCTGAATAGACATGAGATTGACATCGCTTGCATAACTGAGACACACCTCATAAACACTGACAAATACCGAACTCCCAGATACAATATATACAGGACGGACCAAGAAACACGCTGTGGAGGAGTTGCAATATTAGTAAAAAAGTCCATTACCCACCATAATTTACTGCTTCCGACCCTTGATCGTCTCGAGGCTGTTGGGGTGGGCTTGGTTCTCCACGATAACAGCATTCTAAGAATAATATCAGCTTACAACCGCCCTGGCACGAGGCTTATTCAAGCAGATTTCGAAAAAATATTTACCGGTGATCCCAGTATTTTGGTTGGGGACCTCAATAGTAAGCATGTCTCCTGGCGATGTAGAAAACAAAATAATAATGGGGCAGAACTTACGAGTATTTCCGAAAACTTAGGACTCATTATTACTGCACCAGACGAGCCCACGTTTTATCCGACGCAAAGACGATATCAACCTGACATTTTAGACATAGCAGTAATACAAAACTTCCACTTACCTATATTCCACGACACACTGACAGAAATGGACTCTGACCATCTTCCAGTAATAATAACATTCCAGGACAGACCAAAACAAGTACCACCACCTACAAGACTCATTATTGGACCCATTGACTGGGAAAAATTTAAGACCGAAATGCATGACAAAACCATCATCCCAAATTCTTACCAAACCAATCACGATATAGACGCAGCGATTACGACCTTTACAAACAATATTTACTCAGCCATTAAAAATTCAACCCTTAAGGCCAACCCCTACAATCGCCAGGTGGCGCACACTATAACGCCCTCACACATTCTGGAGCTTATTCACAAAAAGAATATTCTTCGCAAGCGGTGGCAACGAATAAGGGAACCAGAAATTAAACGTGAGGTCAATCGTTTATCTCGCTTAATTAGGCTTGAACTAGACAATGATAGAATCAACAAATACAAAACATACTTGACTAACATGAATTCTGGTGACCCATCGCTATGGCGAGAGACAAAATGACTACTCAACCAAACTACTGAAATACCTTCACTGACTAATGGAGACACTACAGCTTTAACTGACTCTGACAAATCTAAATTACTAGCAGATTACCTAGAAAATAAATTCCAAACATCAAACTATAGTGACCCAGAAACAGACGCTACTGTATTCACATCCTTCATACACACTAGACTGACGAACCACAACATTGACTTTATATCCCCCAAAGAAATTGCCTCAAATATTCACAAACTTTCCCATAAGAAATCTCCTGGCGAAGATCAAATAACCAACGCAGTTTTGAAGAAGCTTCCTCACAAGTGTATTGCTCTCCTCACAAGCATCTTTAATGCCTGCCTCAGACGAGCTTACTTTCCGGAGAAGTGGAAACACGCTCACGTCATATTTTTTCACAAACCAGACACACCGCGAGGAAACCCTGCAAGCTACCGCCCCATAAGCCTTCTTAACACGACGGGAAAGCTCCTAGAACGCCTGGTTAATGATAGACTTAGGAATCATCTTATGGACTTCATCCCTCACCATCAATTTGCCTTCAAGCCTCATTATTCTGCCGTTCAACAACTCCAAAGGGTAGCGGAAGTTATCACAGAAGGGTTTGAACATAAGCAGTATACTACGGGTCTCTTCCTCTTTGTCTCAAATGCCTTTGACACTGTATGGCATGAAGGACTGCTGCATAAACTTAGGATTAGAAACACTCCAGCATACCTATATAGTATTATTGCATCCTTCTTACAAGGAAGAACATTTCAAGTGAAAATAAACAACACTCTCAGCACGAACCGGGATATCAGAGCTGGCGTACCGCAAGGATCCATACTTAGCCCATTGCTCTACATCCTCTACTGCAGTGACATCCCGCAGGTGAAAAATTCTGTGTTAGCTACCTTCGCAGATGTCACGCTCCTCCTCACTCAAGACAATACCCCAAATACTTCAATTCTCCATCTCCAAAGAGCAGCCGACCAGGTCTCAAGATGGTTCAAGAAGTGGAAGCTCTCGTTGAACCCCGAAAAAACGCAGGCCAAGATTTTTGCTCTTCGTCGTTTCAAGAACGAAGATCTTCCTGAACTGAAAATAGGCCATCTTTCAATTCCTTGGACTCCGAAGGACCAGAGCATCCGCTATCTCGGAGTACATTTTGACACACGACTTACATGGCGCCATCATATCCACATTAAATTGCAACAAGCACACACACGACTAGCACAAATATACCCGTTAATAAATAAAAATACACCACTCAAACTGACTTGCGCAACACTACTTTACAAAACACTTATACTACCTATATTAACATACGCTTGCCCAGTCTGGCTGGGCATCAGCAACATACACAAAAACCAAATACAATCCTTCCAGAGCAAAGTACTTCGGGTAGCGGCAAATGCTCCCTGGTTTGTTGCGAACAGCCAAATCCACAGGGAATTGGAGGTTGCTCCTATTTCAGTTCACATCCAACAACTTGTAAGGAAACATCATGCCTGCCTTCCTATGTAAAGTGGAGCCACTCATTACAATTTAGGTACAACTGCTGAGGGAGGACTACGTCCGAAGCTGTACCAAAACATCTTAATTTTGTAAAAATCCTGTAACAATTTGTGAATAATACCTTAGTTGTATTGGGCCAAAATAAAATTTTCTTTCTTTCTTTCTAAAGGAGGGCCTCTTATGATGTTTGTTTGACGGATCTAAAACAAAAAAAAAAAAAAAGAAATTCTATAGTATAAACAAACAATTTTATGCCAAATAATAATTATTTATACTCATATTTATCTGCTGTATTCTGAAGTCTATTTATATCATAAAGTAAAATATACTATATAACGATTCAAAAAGAACTCCCATTCGTTCATAAAGTTTTCTCAAGGATACTAAAACAAACAAAAACAGAATATCCTACAGTATTATTAAGACACATGTATGCCAACTGTCATAAAATTTTATTATACTTACTTATTCATTGTAAATTCTCGGGTACGATTCATATTCTGCAGCCAATGAATGCAGAAGCTGCTGATTTAATATTTTTCCATTAGTATATAAGGTTGAATTCCTATTCTTTGACAAAAGAAATGAAAAACTCTCTTGTCTGAAAACAATGTCTTTATGATAAACACTGGTAACTGAAACAAAATATTGTACATATTTACTGGTCACACGTATCCAATTACTGTACCATTACATTATACCAACTTTTTCCGGTATATTCTATAGTAAAATTAATATTCTGTAACCATGGAAAAATCCCATCCACTTAATTCATTATTTCCCCTTTAATCAAAGCTTGAATTCATATTTAATGAGCAAACGAATTAGTTAGACAGTTTATTGTATGCAATCATGTACATCGGCTGTCACAAAGCCATCTAAAACCAATAATAATCTGAATATGCTACAGTATAAATTAGATACATTTGTACAGACTATCTTACCATTGTATTATACTCACATTTTTGATGTCTAGATTAAGTTCCACAGTAAATACAATGTATGGACAATACTCAATGCACTGCTCATTTTTTAAAGGAGAGTCTCTTATGTTGTAAGTTTGACGGATCTAAAACAAACCAAAAACAGAAATTCTATAGTATTAACAAACAATTTTATGCCAAATAATAATCATTTATACTCATATTTATCTGGTATATTCTGAAGTGTATTTATTCTATAACAAATAAAATATACTATATGACGATTCAAAAATAACTCCCATTCGTTCATAAAGTTTTCTCAAGGACACTAAAACAAACAAAAACAGAATATCCTACAGTATTATTATGACACATGTATGCCAACTGTCATATCATTTTATATACTTACTTATTCCTTGTAAATTCTCGGGTACAATTTATATTCTGCAGCCTATGAATGCAGAAGCTCCTGATTTAATACTTTCCCATTAGTATATAAGGTTAATTCCTATTCTTTGACAAAAGAAGTGAAAAACTCCCTTGTCTGAAAACAATCTCTTTATGATAAACACTGGTAACTGAAACAGAATATTGTACATATTTACTGGACACACGTATCCAATAATTGTACCATTACATTATACCTACTTTTTCCAGTATATTCATTAGTAGAATTATTATTCCGTAACCACTGAAAAATCCCATCAACTTAATTCATTATTTCCCTTTTCTATAAATGCTTGAACTCATATTCAATGAGAGAACGAATTAGTTAGTCTGTTGATTGTATGCAATCATGTTCATCGTCTGTCACAAAGCCATTTAAACCAACAATAATCTGAATATGCTACCGTATAAATTGGATACATTTGTACAGATTATCCTACTATTGTATTATACTCACTTTTTTTATGTCTAGAGTAAATGAGACAGTAAATACGATATATGGGAAAAAATCAATGCAACTTGTCATTGTTTAAAGGAGGGTCGTCTCTTATGTTGTTAGTTTGACGGATCTGAAACAAACAAAAAAATAGAAATTCTATAATATAAACAAACAATTTTATGCCAAATAATAATAATTTATACTCATATTTATCTGGTATATTCTGAAGTGTATTTATTCAATAACAAGTAAAATATACTATATGACGATTCAAAAAGAACTCCCATTCGTTCATAAAGTTTTCTCAAGGACACTAAAACAAACAAAAACAGAATATCCTACAGTATTATTAGGACACATGTATGCCAACTGTCATAACATTTTATTATACTTACTTATTCCTTGTAAATTCTCGGGTACAATTTATATTCTGCAGCCAATGAATGCACAAGCTGCTAATTTAATATTTTTCCATTAGAATATACCTTGAATTCCTATTCTTGGACAAAAGAAGTGAAAAACTCCCTTGTCTGAAAACGATGTCTTATGATAAACACTGGTAACTGAAACAGAATATTGTACATATTTACTGGACACACGTATCCAATAATTGTACCATTACATTATACCTACTTTTTCCGGTAAAATCTCTAGTAGAATTAATGTTCTGTAACCACTGAAAAATCCTATCCGCTCAATTCATTATTTCCCTTTGGCTATAAAAGCTTAAATTCATATTCAATGAGAAAACGAATTAGTTAGACAGTTTATTGTATGCAATCATGTACATCGGCTGTCACAAAGCCATCTAAAACCAATAATAATCTGAATATGCTACAGTATAAATTAGATACATTTGTACAGACTATCTTACCATTGTATTATACTCACATTTTTGATGTCTAGATTAAGTTCCACAGTAAATACAATGTATGGACAATACTCAATGCACTGCTCATTTTTTAAAGGAGAGTCTCTTATGTTGTAAGTTTGACGGATCTAAAACAAACAAAAAACAGAAATTCTATAGTATTAACATACAATTTTATTCCAAATAATAATCATTCATACTCAGATTTATCTGGTTTATCCTGAAGTGTATGTATACCATGACAAGTGAAATATACTATATGATGATTGAAAAAGAACTCGCATTTGTCCATAAAAGTTTCCTCAAGGTCACTAAAACAAACAAAAAAAGTCTGCCACGCAGGGGCTGCGTAAACAAAGCAGATTTCCCATGTGAAGTTTTACAATAGAGAAATCTGCATACTGGTAACACAATACCACCGTCATTGAATACAAACGGTCGTGAGAAATCTTTCAGTTAATTAAAATAAATTCCCAACTGAAACGGCTTCTGAATTTTAAGAATAAGTTATATTTTAATAACTGAAATTTTAGTAGTCCAAGAACTAAAGAAGGGGGGGGGGAGCGGATGAACAAAACGTATTTGCATAAATCTCACAAAGTAACGAAGGTAATGTAGGGTTGGAAGCAACAGGTAAGGTTAGAAGAAGCTTCCACCTGAGCCGAGCAATGACGGAAATGGCCGACCTAATCCGAACTATACCTGACCACAGACTTCATAAAAATGCAAATATCTCGGTTAATATTGAAGATAGAGAATAAATGTATATAACAATATTTATAGTAAATTTAATTTGCAATAAGATTGGTTTTACACAATTTTTGATCCGATGCATAATAACGGAGATATTGTGAATTTTCAAAAAACCCCCCTCCCTCTTGTCCGATTTCAGCCATTAACGAACTTGATCTGTCTTTCTACATAAAACCATTAAATATCGAGTTTCGTAACGATCAAACAAAAATTGCGACCACTAGAGCGTTAACAAACATATATATATATATATATATATATATATATATATATATATATATAATTTTGAACGGACCTCATTTTCGTCATCTCCTGGGTAGGATCGATGGACATCTGAAGAAATTATTCGAAAATCGCGTCATGAGTACGACCTCAATAGCTGATTTCCCTTAAGGGAAATCTGCTAACAGAATATTGTACATTATAATTTGGACACATGTATGCCATTTGCCATTACATTTAACGAACCTTACTTCTTTCTTGATAGTAAAGGATGGGGTATCGAATATAAATTTTCAATCCTTCAGTTAGTGGAGTTTATTTATTTTTATGAGACAAATCTATTTGGACAAGTTTAGGGAACAACGGCTGTTCATAGTTATAGACAATGTGAAGTACTTGAAAGATGAAGAATCTAGTCGTCATTTAGAGGAGAGAAGAAGTTTGAGAAACTAAAGAAGGAAAAACTCAAGCAAATAATTACAATTCAAGATAAGTACGATGAATTGACATCAATTTGGAGAGTGGTGTTTGGAGAGTGGCACAAACCTAGTAGCGATTCCTACAAATATCAAGAGTTTCAACAAGCTCTCATTTAGAATACAGGAAAGGTTTAAACTAAGACGTTCCTTCAAGAATCAAATATTACAAGGGAAGCAGGACCAAACAAATATCACTAGGCTGAATAAATAATTAAGGGCAAGTATTAAATAGGGTATAGAAAATACAGGGAACACATTTTGAGCAACATACATTCAAACAAACCCATTAAGATTGACATCTCTACTACAAAGTATTGGATTGCAAATTTTAAAAATAAATAGTAAGTAACAGTCTGAGCTCCCATTTGTTGTCCCATTGTTTGGAAACAGAATTCAGAAGAAGAACCACTCTTAGGACATATATGAGTTTGATACAAGCGAGAGGACATGTTTGAAGTTTTCCCCTCTCAACTACCAATTTTACTAGTGAAACAGATGCTGAGGATTATTTCCAAAGATGCAGAGTAGGCAGCGTGGAGGTAAAATACAAAAATTAAACATTGTTTTTAGTAAAATTAAATAAAACTTAACATTTTAAACTCTAAATATTATATATACAAAATTTACTGTAAAATCCGTAATGACTCCTATATAAAGCTACAACTATAAATAGAGAATAAGAGGATTCTCCACAACACATTAAAAGTATTTTAGATATAACACAAAGTAAATCTCAGTAGGACTAGCTATTAGCTAATTAAAGCATAACTTTGATTTTTAATGAATAAAAATATTGGATGACGAACTCAATACTTTTCAAGGAAACACTAAATATGGAATACATATTATGAATAATAAAAAAATACAAATAACTCATAATAATGGAATTGAAAAAAAAAACTACAGAACATACATTGTTTAACAAGATTGATTACAAAACATTTTTCTCTCTGAATCAATGTAAATGAAATTTAAAAATTTATATTAACTCCTCTATAAACACCCCCTCCTGTAAGTAGGATTTCAGTGATTAAAGAACACGATCTTTAGTTTGAATGAAACGCTTAAATATCGAGTTGGGTGACAAACAAACAAAAAGTGCAACTGCCACAGCTTTAACAAACATATACTCAGTAGAGTACAACTAGCGACAGGATTATAGATAGTGTCATCGCACCTAAAGCGCTTGCCACGTGTACTGGCGATCAGCTAGTAATGACTGCATCTAACACAGGTGTGGTAATATATACTGGCGAAATCTATCCACTACGGGCCAAACATATATATGTTTTGTTAAGACAAATGTAACTATAGATCTAGCAGTCTCTTTAAGCCTACTGGAAGAGGGGATTTTCATAGTTTATTAGTGAAGCCACTACTAAACCAATTTCAATTATTATTTTAATTTTAATTATATCTCTGCAATTTAAATGTCCTCTAACGTAAAATTTTGCTTACAGATCTTGAAGGGCGTGGGCCTCTGCTATTTTGACCATGCTTCATGGTCCCCGATAGATTTGTAGAATTACGAAGGTCCCAAATCCTCCTCATTAAACTATCCAAATCCTCCTCATGACTATTAAGCCACCTTTGCATGCACCTAACGCTGTTTCTAATTCATCCTGGTGTAACATAGAGCTTCATCTTAGGCAGGGTGACATTTTGATGGCACACTCTACGTCAGATTCTCAATAAAATCCCATTAATTCAGTGTTGTTTCTGATGCGTCATCTGAGCTGATCCTTGAAAGTTTTAAATTCTATTCACAAGGCGTTTCTTTCAAAGTTCAACAGTGGTATATTCTTTTTTGAGAGTCCACTTCACTGGCATATATGACAACGGGTCTAGAACCGATTTGAACATTTCTGTGTTTCACTTAATGAGGGAGGCTTGAAACTAAAGTAATGATAACTCTAGTTTTTACTTATTACAGCTTTTAGTATTACACCATTGTTCAAATGGATTATTGCAGAAAACAAAATATTTTGAGGAACTGGAAAAAAAAAAAAAAAAAAAAAAAAATAGGCTTTGAATTTTTTGTTGGGGGTGTGTGATGGAGAGGATGAAGGGTCTAACTACAGAATGCCCCAACAAAATTGGCGTGTTCTAACCAAATTAATTCTATTATATCAACATAAAAATAAACAAACAAAATTCACTTTCTGAAATAAATAATTCTTCTAATACTAAAAGGGCCAATTAAACGTGTCTAATGTCTTTTGGTAAAAAAACAACAATAATAATAGTCAATGATCACTTCTGATGTCTTGGACCTCTTTGGTACAGCTGTCTTGATTTGACGTTGACCTTGTTGTAATTATATAGAGGGATAATTATATGGAGGGAGGTATACCAACGCTCCCCTCAAGCCGGTAAAACTTAAATATATTGTACGTCCTACCTGTTGTCGTCTCTGAGATTGCGAACGAGAGCCGAGCAGCATAGGACGATGGAGAGACACAAAACACAGAAACTACATTAACTTATTTCATGCTGTACTGCGGAGCACCATCGTTTCACTTTGGCTGCACACGGAACACTATACCGAGAGTTGCTCATCTGTAGGTATCGATTACCGCCACTGCCGACTTAGTGGGAGAATTTCCGCTACAACGTGCCGATTATCGACACTGCCAACTTAATTGGTAGGAGAATTTCCGTTACCATTTACCGATTATCGACACTGCCAAATTAATTGGTAGGAGAATTTCCTTTAACATTTACCGATTATCGACACTGCCAACTTAATTGGTAGGAGAATTTCCTCTACAAATTCGTACCTAAATTAGATCTCCTTCACTTTAGAAAGTATGAAAAAATACAGCTCATTAATTAGAGCAATGTTTATTTAGAATTTCTATTAAAAATTGCTTATATTAAAAAAAAGTCTTTGACAGTTTCTAAGTGAATTCTGATTCTCTATACAATTTTATTAGCAGATTTCCCTTAAGGGAAATCAGCTATTTAGGTCGTACTCATGACGCGAGTTTTGAAAAATTTCCTCAAATGTCCATCGATCCTACCCAGGAGATGACGAAAATGAGGTCCGTTCAAAATATATATATATATATATATATATATATATATATATATATATATATATTTGTCTGTTAACGCTCTAGCGGTCGCAATTTTTGTTTGATCGTTACCAAACTTCATATTTAAGCGTTTTACGTAAAAAGAAAGATCAAGTTTGTTAATGGCTGAAATCGGACCAGTGGGAGGGGGGGTTTAGAGGGGGGATTTTTGAAAATTCAAAATATCTCCGTTATTATGCGTCGGATCAAAAAATTGTATAGAATCAATCTTATTGTAAATTAAATGTACTATAAATATTATTCTATACATTTATTCTGTATCTTGAATATTAACCGAGATATTTGCATTTGTATTGTGTGTGTGGTCGACGGAACCCCGCCATGTTCCGGACTCTCCGCCGAGAGCTCTGGTGGCCGTTTCCAGAACTATTGGTCCCTCTTGAATAGGTTTAGAGATCCCTTCCTACTACAGCTGTTATTAGGCGGATTTCTCTATTGTAAAGCTTCACGTGGGAAATCTGCCTAGTTTACGCAGCCCCTGCGTGACGGACTTTTTAATAATAAGATAGTCAATAATTTCGAAAAGGGAATGGAAAAACTCTGAATCCTAGTCCCACATTTATTTTATTGAACATTTCCTCTTATGTTAAGAAAAAAAATCGAAGGTGTTCGTTAGTAAATACGTACACAAATGAAAATAGTTACTTTAACGTAAGCGTTAATAATTAGATTTCTTTTTTTTGCGAATAAAATAATATTCCCGGCAAGTAAAATCTTTATGTTGCATTAAATTTCCTTTTGTATGTTTGTAATTTTTATTTAATAAAATCCATAATAGGACCTCGTTGTTCTGCTCAAAAAATATTTTGAAAATACCTAAACAAACTGGCCAATATGAGTACAGAATTCTTCATATTCCCGTGCGGTTGTCGGCCGTTAATAGTGTGGTACTTTCATCTACTGATATGACCAACATTTAATTAAAACATAGGTTTATTCACATTTTGGGATTGTTGCTTGTTGGTGGGGTATATACTTAAGCTATGAAAAATGACAAAATATACGTTGTAAATAATTAGTTACAATAAAATGTCATTATACATTTTGATTGCAATGGGCATGTTTCACAATAATGCTTCCTAATTCTTATAGAGTACATTAAAATTTTGAGTAATATTGACATATGTAATTGGTCTTTTGGATAGAGAGGAGTTTTATAGAAAAGTCCGTCACAAAGGGGCTACGTAAGTTAAGCAGATTTCCCACGCACTGGTGAATTCATCTCGCCATATTATCTTTATTTCTTACGTAGTAAGAAGCATGTTAATAAATGAGAATTGAAATATAAGTTCAATGAGGTATACAGTGACTCAAATTAAAAGTCTAATGGGTAGAAGTAGGGGTTTACTAAAGACTGGAGACAAGAAAAGTCCGTCACGCAGGGGCTGCGTAAACTAAGCCGATTTCCCATGTGAAGTTTTACAATAGAGAAATCTGCATACTGGTAACACAATACCACCATGATTAAATACAAACGGTAATGAGAAATCTTTCAGTTAATTAAAATAAATTCCCAACTGAAACGGCTTCTGAATTGTAAGAATAATTTATATTTTAATATCTCAAATTTTAGTAGTCCAAGAACTAAAGAAGGGGGGGCGGATGAACAGAACGTATTTGCATAAATCTCACAAAGTAACGAAGGTAAGGTAAGGTTAGAAACGACAGGTAAGGTTAGAAGAAGCTTCCATCTGAGACGAGTACTGGTGGAAATGGCCGACCTAATCCGAACTATACCCGACCACAGACTTCATAAAAATGCAAATATCTCGGTTAATATTCAAGATAGAGAATAAATGTATATACCAATATTTATAGTAAATTTAATTTGCAATAAGATTGATTCTGTACAATTTTCGATCCGACGTATAGTAACGGAGATATTTCGAATTTTCGAAATTCCTCTCCTCTAACCCCCCCCTCCCACTGGTCCGATTTCAGCCGTTAACGAACTTGATCTTTCTTTGTACATAAAACAACTAAATATCGAGTTTGGTACCGATCAAACACAAATTGCGACCGCTAGAGCGGTAACAGACAAATATATATACCGTTTTGAACGGACTTCATTTTCGTCATCTACTAGGTAGGATCGATAGACATTTGAAGAAAAATTTCGAAAATTCCGTCATGAGTACAACCTCAATAGCTGATTTCCCTTAAGAGAAATCTGCTAAAACACAAAGAACTTAATACTCGAGTCGAGAGTTTACAATAGATAAATCTACAGACTGGCAACACTTCATACCAACGTGAATATTAAGTGATTAAATACAAACAGTAATAAGAAATCTTTCAGTCAATTTACATCATGCGACTGAATTGTAAACAAACATGTTGGGCCAACCTCTCAGTGCTGAATAGATAGAAATATTCTAGATCGGACAGAAACAACTAAAATATATCTGAATATAACATATTAATTATATTGAAAACTATTTACTATAGCTAGTGTTGTACTTTATAATGAATCAGAATCATTTTTTTAATGCAAGAACAAAAGACGGGGGGGGGAGGGTCAACAGAACGTATTTGAATATATCTCACAAAAAAGAAGTTTAATAAAAACAATATTTGGTATTTAACCTTGGAATAAAGTGGTTTATGATATACAGTACAACCTCAATAGCTGATTTCCCTTAAGGGAAATCTGCTTAAGTGTATAGAACAACATTTATAAAAAATTAAATTTGCAGTAAGATGTTTTCTACACAATTTTCAACACGATTCATAATAATGGACATATTTTGTAAACCCCCTTGTTCCCGTATTCCAGTTCACCTGTTAATGATCACGGAATGTTTAAATATCTAGTCTGGCATCGATCAATCAAAAAATACGACTGCTAGGATGGTAAGTAGAACAGGCAAGTGTGTGTGTTTATGTAATTTTGGAAGGACCTCATTTTCGTAGTCTCATAGAGGCAATAGACATTTGAAGAGATTTCAGAAGATCGTGTGCACAAGTACAAATTAAATAGTTGATTTCTATTGAGGGAAATCAGCTAAAAAGTGGAATTTTAAGTTTAGAGTAACACTTACTCCATTAGTACCATTAGGTTTCCGGATCAATTTTCTTCAAAAAATAGGTTTTATACACATATTCAAATATATTATCTTAGGTCTAAATTTTCTCAAATATAAAATATAAAATTTGAATGTAATATTGAATAGACCGTCAACCGAGACAAGGAAAATATATATATTTTGATTTCTGCTCTTAGAAAGTAGAGCCTTTTGTTGATTTAGAAAATTATTTTATGTCATCATCCTTTATTGTATCATATTCGTAAAAATTCTACCAAAATATTTTCATATTAAAGAAATCCTGTGAAATTGTGGCAGTGTAAGTGGAAAAATTGACTATCATTGGTCCATCTAAAAACACACTCCGGCCCCGCCCTTAAGGCTAATATCATATATTTGGATAGAGTTTTAAATCCTTCTTGAATAGATTATTTATAAACTTTAAAAGAATCTAATAAAGAAAATAATTAAAATAGGGGAAGTGGGTTTGGATTTAGGGCGGGGCTTAGGGGGAGGCCTTATATAAAGGGGAAGGGCCCGCCCCGCACAAGCGCATTATCGACGAAATAGACTTGGTCTTTCCCAACTTGTTGAAATTAAGTAAGAGTCGCTAGAGAGGAGAGAGAGATTTTTAGGTTAAACCCTCAGTAACACATCCACTTCTACTTATGTCATATTAACAATCATAAGCCACTTTATTCTAACCTAAAATTCCGAATTTTGTTTTCAAGAGACCTTTATTATGCCAGATAAAAACAAATTCGTTGTGTGAGGACGTCATCAACCAAGATGTGTATTTGATCAATACCATACTTTCGGGACGGCGAGGTGTGAACCGAGGCCTGCGAAACAACTATGGATTAACGGTCACGGCCCCGGCCCGGCTAGCTAAGTCATAGCATAACATTTCCTGCAACACCTTATAATTATAGTGATTACCTCTGATTCTAGTTATTTAATTAATCAATTATTTATGTCAATCAAGAGGCGGCAGTAGCGTTTTTTGGAGGAGTTAATTTTCTTTTTATCCATTTATTTCTTTTTACAGGAGCTTAATTATTTATTTCTATCCATATTTTTTAAAAATTATTTATTTGATTTACTTATTATATTTTTCCTGTATTTACTCATTAAGCCTTCAAATTGTCTTATTAGGACCATATGAATAAACCGCGAGATAAATATACTCCAAATTGCGTGAGATTTTAGAGTAATTTTTTGGAAAAGAATAGTAATAATGAACAAATATTATACGTGAATAAAAATACATTTTTAATAATTGCACGAGGAGAGTGAGATTGGAAGAAAATGTCACCCTTTTAGCAGATTTTCCTTCAGAGAAATCAGCTATTGAGGTCGTACTCATAGCGCGATTTTCGAAAATTTTCTTCAAATGTCCATCGATCCTACCTAGGAGATGACGAAAATGAGGTCCGTTCAAAACCGTATATATATACATATATCTGTTAACGATCTAACAGTCGCAATTATTGTTTAATGGTTAATTCGATATTTAGTCGTTTTATGTAAAAAGAAAGATCAAGTTTGCTAACGGCTGTAATCGGACCAGGGGGAGGGGGGTTTAGAGGGGGGAATTTTAAAAATTCGAAATATTCCCGTAAAAAATCTATAGAAGCAATCTAATAGCAAATTAAATGTAAGTGTACTCCTAGACTTCCACGGTCCTTGTCATTAGAACTATTGTATTAAGGTCTTGGGGTATTGACCGTGTCTTCATGATGTTTGCCGACGTTTCGCTAGACATGCTTCTAGTTTCCTCAGGGCTTTCTCTGAGACTGAAGGGTTCTTTTCCTTCTCGGGTATATATTGGTGTCTTGTCCGGTCGTCTTGGGTGGAGTCTTCCCTTCTAGGTGGTGACTTCGGATAGTTGATCCGGTGCCGGCGCACTAGTAACATCTGTTTTGTTAGTCGGACGATTCTTTCTTGGTCGAATTACTGGTTTCCAAAGCTTACTCAGTCCGTAGCCATCTTCTCTGTTTATGTTGTTTGGACACTTTGCTATTTCTATTGCTTCTCGGACTATTCTTTCCTGGTAGTGGTTAACTTTCTCAGAAATGTTCAACTATTGCTGAGTCTTCTGTCCGGAACTTTTTCACACTTTTTATATGTTCTGCCACCCTGGTGCTTATCAACCTGCCAGTCTGGCTTATGTATTCTGTACCACAGGAACAAGGTATGCTGTATATCCCAGGGCATTTAGTATAGAGTTTGTCTTTGCTGTTTGGTATTATTTGTCCTATTTTCTATCCGTGCTGAATGTTGTAGCTATTTCATGCTTCTTTAGTACTCTTGAAATTCTTTCTGTTGACCCTTTGACAAAGGATATTACAGCTGTACGTTTTTGTTCTTTTTCACTTTGTATCCTCTTCTTGTTCTTCTTCTTTAACTGCCGTTTGATCTCATCCTCCACATAGTCATTTTTTCTCAGAGCTGACATGAGACGCCTTTTCTCCTTGGGCAAATTTTGTGACTCGGATATTCTTTCCGCTCTAGAGGCCAGTGTACGAATGATTCCACTCTTCTGTGCTGGGTGGTGATGCGAGGTGGCATGTAAGTATCAATTGGTGTGTGTTGGTTTCCTGTATACTGAATGGTCCATTTGCTTTTCTCTCAACTAAAACATCTAAAAATGTTATCTTTCGGTCCTTTTCTAGTTCCATTGTAAATTGGATGTTTGGATAAATAGAGTTGAGGTGGTTTTGAAACTCGTCCACAGTGTCCTCTCCTTGTGACCATATTACAAATGTATCACCCACAAATCTGTGCCACATCTTTGGTTTCAGTCGTGCTGTTTCAATTGCAGTCCTTTCGAACTTCTCCTTGTAGATATCTGCAGCATTTGGGCTCAATGGAGACCCAATGCACGCACAATCCATTTGCTGATAGAATTTGCCATTGAACAGGAAATAAGTAGATTTTAGGGAAATCCTCGCTAGACTGGTTTCCTCTTCTGTCAATACTTCTTTCATTAATGCCACTGTTTCACTGACAGTAATTTTAGTGAAAAGCGACTTGACATCAAAACTGACCAGCAAGTCATGTTCATCTGTCGTGATGTCCTTCAATTGCCTGACAAAATCTGAAGAGTCTATTATATTATATGATGCTCCGGATAGGCCAATGCTCGGTTTTAGCTTTCTTGCTAAGTACTTGGAAACTCCATAGCACGCAGATCCGATCGAGTTTACAACTGGTCTCATTAGTACCTCCTCCTTGTGGATTTTCGGTAGGCCGTATGGTCTGGGCGGCACTGGATCAGACTTGATCAGTCTGACATATTTATCTTCCTTGATAGTGGGAGTTGCTTTTACGGCTTGCTTGATTTGGATTTTTGATTTTATTTATAGAGCCGTGTTCAAACTTTTTATATGTTCCATCTTCTAGCAGTTCATTCATCTTCTCAACATACGTGTCTTTCCTCATGACGACGGTTGCGTTTCCTTTGTCTGCCGGAAGGACTAGTACCTCTTCTTGGTGTTGTATTTCGAGAGGTTTCTTATTATCGTTTGTATTTACTCACTTAATATTCACGGTAGTGTTGATACCGGTATGTAGATTTTTTAATGTTAAGTCCCTGCGTGAGGGAAGAACCTAATAATATTTAAAAACTAAGAAATGGAACGCTCCTTATCGAAACGAACTCAAAAACTGAATAGGAAAACTATCAATTTTGTCAAATTTTGGAAATGGAAAGAAAGGAGTAGATGTAGGATTCCAGAAGTAGTCTTCTACTCTTAATCTTACTACTAAGACTGCAGCATCTAGTTCCACAACAAAATAAAATAAAAACAAAATAAACATTACAGTTCCAAATCTGCCGGAAAATATTGTCGAAGCAGTAGAGTATTTTACTTCCTCAATAACAGAATTTGCCACAGCCAGCATTCCAAAAACCAAAGGCCTTCCAAAACCAAACCAAGTGCCCTGGTTTGATGACGATTATCGAGCAACACAGAAAATGAAGAATAGAGCCCTAAAACATTTCCAAGGAAAGTAACGATGCAAGCACTTCAGGTTACGATAACCATACCCAGCAGGAATACATTAGTCCCTTCACGACATGGGAGCTACAATAAATGAATTGAAACATTCAGCTTCGGGCAAGGACAAAGTGCATAATTTTATGATTAAACATCTTCCAGCAACTGCAAAGAGTGCATTGTTATTCATTTATAACAAGATATGGGAAACCTCTACCTACCCTTCAGCTTGGAAGGAAGCAATTATTATACCAGCTATAAAACTAAAAATAAGCATTTAGTAAGCAGTTATAGACCGATATCCTTAACCAGTTGCTTCTCAAAGTAGCTAGAAAAAATTTCAAACAAACGACTCATGTGGGTTTGGAAAATTATTACCTCCTGTCTCATATTCGGTGCGGTTTTCGCTAAGGCAGGTCAACAATCGATGGGCTTCTTACGATGGAGAATGAAGTCCTAGACGCCTTCATTCAGCACCAAGAAGCGGTTGGTGTATTTCTTGACCTAGAAAAAGTATACGACACCAAAAACAGAAACGGTATTCTGCGAAATATATATTCATGGGGTTTTCGAGGGCGCTTATCTAACTTCTTAAAAAGCTTCCTACACAAGAGGATTATTATGGTCAGAATCGGAAGATCAGTCTCAACTCCCAAGACAAAGGTAAGGAAGCGTGATTGGATCAAGAGAGCCCTCCTCGGAATTGGATGAAGAGTGATTAACAACCTTCAGATGATGATGATTAACATCCTTCCTTTGGGTAGAATACAATAATCTCCGGTTCTCGAGTGAGAAAACAAAATGTCTAATGTTTTATAGAAAAAGATATCCTACTCAGGCCCCAGATCTTTATATGTTTGGCATTTTATTAAGTTTTCAAGATGAAGCAAAATTCCTTGGCTTGATTTTAGACAGGAAATTAACGTGGCTGAATCATATCAGATATGTACAAGAAGAATTCTTCAACTGGCTAAAGATAATGAAAGTACTTGCCAATAGATCTTAGGGCGATCACTGTATGAGTATGCAAGTTATATACAAGCTTCATCCGATCTAAGATGGACTACAGTTGTGCTGTCTATTCATCATCAAAGAACAATACAAGGAACTCGTTTAATACTCGAGTCAAGAAAATATGTAATAAAAACAATTTTTGAGCATTAAATGGTACTCAAGACTGATTACATAACATCTCCCATCCCTTTTCCTGGTCCGATTTCAGCCATTAACGAATATGATAATTAGTGTCGACTGAAATGGTTAAATATCAGGTACGGTATCTATCAAAAATACTTTTTCAAGTGAGGAACGTAAAATATTTATTGATGCCCTCTCGCATAATAATTTTTATTGTATCTAGCATAGGACAGGCTCGTTGGAAACCATTTTTTGATATTTAAGGTAGAAATAAGAAGGTTCACTGTATAAGATCAGCAAATTGATAATATAAAATGAGTGGGAGTGGGGGTTTAATGAAGACTGAAAATTACAAAATGCAAATATCTCGTTTAATATTCAACCAAGCGAAAATATCGTCAAGAAGAGGCTGCGTAAACTAAGATTTCCCAAGTGACGGTTTACAATAGATAAATCTACATTCTACCTGTATCTACATCTGCCTATTCATCATCCAAGAACGATCATCTCCTACTCCTTGACTCAGTGCATCATACCGGGATAAGACTCGCCATTAGAGCATTTAGAACTAGTCCTATCATAAGTCTCTGTACGAAAGCCTCAATGCCTCCATTCGTGTTCCGCCGCCAGCAACATTTCACATCATACATATCTAAAATCAAGCTCAAACCAAAAATCCCGTTTACAATCATATCTTCAACCCACAGCACGCCTAATTATAACATAGAACCAATGCACCCTGCTCCATTAACCATAAGGTATAAAGAAATAATTAGCACAAGTAATTATATACCTATAGAACTAGCCGACTACACTCTACAGAAGCCACCGCGGAGGAAGCAACCTCCAAAACTAGACCTAAGTTTAAAATACGATTCCCCATCGTTACCTAAAATTAAAGCCACGGGGATCTCAATATCAATATCAATATCAGGATTATGAGGTTATCTACACAGATGGCTCCAAAATTAATGAAAATGTTAGCTATGCTGTAGTTCAAGAAAATAGCAAAAAATAAAAACACAAACTACCTCCTTTCACTTCACTTTTTACAGCAGAACTGCAAGCTGTTGCAACTTCACTATATCTAACCATTGGAGCTATGCGAGAAACACGTTAATATGTTTGTCAGCCTTACATAGTATTAAACAACCCTATCTCTGTTGGGTTGTTTAATACTCATAATAGTCAACGAAAAAAAATTGAAACCATTTAAACATTCTCTCCGACCTTAACAAAACCGTATGTTTCCTTTGGACACCAGCACATTTCGAAATATTAGAAAATGAAGCAGCGGATAAGGCAGCGAAAGAAGCAGCACACATGACGGAACCAGCGTTGCAAATATATGACGCTAAAGACACGAGGGCATGGTTTAAAAATAAATTAAAGCCCATTGAGAATCCAAGTGGCCCGAAGTCCCTCTAACCAACAAACTTAAAGCTGTCTAGCTGACGACAAATAAGTGAAACAGCCAATGTAGAGGAAACCGGAGGGAAGAGCTACTACAACCAGACTTCGAATAGGACACACAAACCTCACTCACGTCCACCTAACAACAACCACATCCACTTGTCAAGCACCCCTATCTGAGAAACATAATAGAAGAATGTCGAAAATACGAGAGCCATTTTTGAAGCTAAGTGTATAATAATAAATGTATTAGAGGGATTAAAGAATTTAGCTGTGGCGGCAGTGGATGCTATAATTAAATTTACAAAAGAGATCCATATAATAACATCTGAAATATATGTAATTTACATCTTTTATTAAAGAAGTATAAGTAAATATATATATATATATATATATATATATATATATATATATATATATAAAATTGTAACCTGTGTCTGTACATTAATTTTTGTTTTTCAAAATTTCACGATACTTTTTCGTTTCACATGTCATAGACACCATAACTGCATTTGGTTTCTTTCGTGTATGTTTGTTTGTATGTTTGTTACCTTTTCACGCATAAACGGCTGAACCGCATTATATAAAACTTGGTATGCACATTACTACTAATCCAACTTAGACTTTAGGCTGTATTAATATTCTCTGAGACGAACAAGAGTGGGGGTTATAAGGGAAGCCTGAAATTATAAATTGCGATATTTTGTTTCCTATTGGTTTTCGGCAAATATGAACATAACAAAAGTTGTTTATTTTGTTATTTAGAGTAACGTTTGTTATATATACTTTTTTCGTATACCGAATTATAAACGAGATATACGCTAAAACTTATAGCGGAAGTGAACAATTATTTGGCACAAAAGACTCAACCGAACTAAATAAAACTCGGTATGTGTATTAGCGCTAACGCCTTCATTATAATAAGCCATACCAACATTTCTAGGGACGGGCAGGAGTAGAGGTTGTAAGGGAGGCCTGAATTTAAAAATAGCGGTACATATTTCGTTTTCTATTGGGTTTTCTGCAAATATGCACATCGCAAAAGTTGTTTATTTTTTTATTTGAACTAACTTTTGTAATTTTCACTTTTGTCTTATAACAATGTATAAACGAGATAAACACTAAAAACTAGAGCGGGAACCAACAATTTAGTTGGGCACTAACGATGGAACCGAACTTAACAAAACTCGGAATGTGAATTGGCATTAATTCTTACATGATTAAAATATATATTAAAATTTTTAGGTCCAAATGGGAATGGGGGTTATGAGGTAGGTCTGAAATGAAAAATTGCGATATTCCGATTCCCATTGGTTTTTCAACATTTTCTATAAAAATAGAATCATTAGTCAGTCAACGATGATTTCCATCGCCGGGTATATTAGCTAGATCGTATATACAAAATACGTACATTATACATGATATTTAATTATAATAAATGCTATCCATGATTATGATTTGAATTATTCGCGGTGTGTCAAACTGTGGAGAGGGAATAATTAGAGACTTATTTTCATTTATTCTTCAAATCTAAATTTTTTTTTCTATAGGTCGCCCAACCCCCTGGACCCTTACGGGAAAACAATACGCCCAGACGGGAAGAGCAGTTGTACATATAGAAGCATTGCCAAAAACAAAATAGATTCTTTCCGTCTCTAATGATTTCCCTTGGTAACTTGGCTAGTATATATATATATATATATATGAACTAATTATCTGGGACTCGTATTTTAGTTCAGTGCTTTCTTAAGTTGTTTACTGCAAATTGCTCAATCCTGGAATGTGTACATATAACATTTGTATTTTTAAAAAATGTAATTAAAAAAGGCACTTTGTATACAAAGTAAAAATTGTATTTATTATTTGACTCGTATTTTAGTTCAGTACATTATTATGTTGTATTAAGTTGTTTATTGTAAATTTCAATTTGCAAAAAAAGGAATTTCTTATATATATGGAGTGCCCATAGATCAGTGGCAGAGCGTCCAATATTACTTCTGACTACTGGAGACAACTCACACCATGTCCGGGATTATTAGGGAGTGGGGGTTATAAGGGTGGCCTGAAAAAAAAAATTCACGATATTTCATTGTCTATTTGTGTTTTCGATAAACCTGCACGTAACAAAAGTTGTTTACTTTGTTATTTAGAAGAACTTTTGTTTTATACATTTTTTTCGGGAACAATGTATGAAGCAAGTAATTTCCGTAGAAATATTGATATGTTCAACAATTCTTTCCAATATAAACTACCAGTACCCCATTCGGAAAATTTAATTCAAATCTATGTTAATATTTTGTCCTTAATAATTCAAATCTATGCATAATGCACAGGAGACGGGAAACATGAAAATATGGAGGACAGTGAAATCTTACATATAAAATTAATTTTATTATTAACAAATCCACAGAAACGACGGGTATTAACCCTAAACACTGGGATGGGTAAATGCCAATATATTGTGCAAAGTGAAGCCTTGCCAAGAAATACCATCACCATTCAGCCTCAAATGAATTTCCGGGCGAAGCCGGGTATATGAGCTAATATATATATCTGTTACCTCTCTAGCGGTCGCAATTATTGTTTAATCGTTACCAAACTCGATATTTATTCGTTTTAAGTAAAAAGAAAGATCAAGTTCGTTAACGGCTGAAATGAGGGGAGGAATTTCCAAAATTCGATATATCTCTGTTACTATACGTCGGATCGAAAAATTTTATAAAAACAATCTTATTGCAAATTAAATTTACTATAAATACTGTCATATACATTTATTCTCTTGAATATTAACCGAGATAGTTGCAGTTTTCAGTTTTGAGCCATTAGCAAAACCCCACTTCTACACATGTCATATTGACGATAAGCAGTTATATCATGAACTGCTTAATTATAAGGTTAAATACCAAATATTGTTAACATTGAACTTTTACTTTGTGAGCTATAGGTCAATACGTTCTGTGGCTCCCCCTCCCTTATTTTGTTGTTGGTTTAGTAAAATTTGAGAGATAAAACTGGTTCCCATTTATTCGACGTCGAGTTGATCGCTGACTACGTAAAAACTCTGATCGCAAATCCCTCCAGCCAGCTTGGGGGTGGCTCGGGATGTTTAAGGTCTATAGTGACAACCGATATATAAATGTGTATATATATATATATATATATATATATATGGTATGTATTATATAGAGCTTAGCTATAAAAAATCAAGTTATTTTTTTAAATATAAACATATCTCCACTACGTAAAATAAGCCGGTGCTCACTATAGAACCTTTCTATAAAATCATTATTCGGATTATAATTAATAAGCTTAGGAAAAGAATTTCAAATAGTATGATTTTAAATTACAGTGTTTTAGTGTATAATAAGGCATATATTTTCTGCTTCAGGAGAAACAGGCGTAATGAACTGTTTAGTTATTTTAAAATAGAATATAACTTGAAGCGTAGTCACTAAGTATGCTTTCAAAGTTTCAAAAACAGTACTGATAAAAAAATAAATATATATTTTGAAGTTATATGGATTAAAATCATCGGAGGTGCCCAATTGGAAGGAGTGTACGAAGGGAGGGACCTGGAGGAGGGGCTTCCCAAGGGGAGGGCCCTATCAACTCTTACCGTCAACAACACAGTTCCCTGTTTGCCAAACATATCCCAAGTAATCTGTTATACTTCCAAGCTTGTGGGTGTGTGTGTTTATTTTGTATAATATTATTTACGTCCACTTTATGCTACTATGGCTAATCGGAACGGGCTATTTACAGGTTACCGCCCTTTTCTAGCCAGTGTGGGCCAAGGAGTTTATTTATTGAGTCCTTCACTAAGTAAATTTCTACTGCCCAGGGCGGGAATCAAACCCACTACTCTAGGTCTACCACGCGAGATTAAGACCAACGCCTTAATTCCCACGACCAACCTGAGCCCTTGTGTGTGTGTGTGTGTGTGTGTGTGTGTGAGAGAGAGAGAGAGAGAGAGATTTATATATATATATATATATATATATATATATATATATATATATATTGTGTTATATATATAGTGTTGTTGTTTTCGACCAGGTTATATATATATATATATATGTGTGTGTGTGTGTGTGTGTGTGTGTGTGTGTCTGTTACCGCTCTAGCGGTCGCAATTATTGTTTTATCGTTACCAAACTCGATATTTAGTCGTTTTATGTAAAAAGACAGATGAAGTTCGTTAATGGCTGAAATCGGGCCAGGGGATGGGGGGTTAAATGTGAGGAATTTCGAAAATTCGAATTCTGTTACTATACGACGGGTCGAAAAACTGTATAGAAACAATCTTATTGCAAATTAAATTTACTATAAATAATGTCATATACATTTATTCTCTGTCTTGAATATTAACCGAGAGAGTTGCAGTTTTCAGTTTTGAGCCATTAGCAAAACCCCACTTCTACACATGTCATATTGACGATAAGCAGTTATATCATGAACTGAAATCTTATTGAAAATTTAATTTACTATAAATATTTTTCTATACATACTTTCCGTATAATGATTATTAACCGAGATAATTTGTTTCCATAGTTTTACTCTTTCAGTAAACCCCCACTATTGTCATATTAATAATAAGTCATCATGAACCACTTCATCACAATGTTAAATATGAACTATTGTTTTCAACAAAGCTTTATTATACCAGATACATACAATTACATTCTGTTGACCCCCCCCCCCCTTCATTTCAAATTACTCCACTAGCTATAGTAAACAGTTTTCAATAAAATTAATATGTTATATTCAGATATATTTCATTAATTGTTCATGTTTCCGGTCTAGAATAATTTTATCTATTCAGCGCTGCGAAGTTGGCTGCCCTGTATGTTTAATAAAATTCAGACGCTTTCCGTTGTAGATATTATTAACTTCTAAATTGACTGAATGGTTTCTTATTACCGTTTTTATTTATTCCCTTAGCATTCATGGTGGTGTTACCAGTATGTAGATTTATCTGCAGTAAACCTTCCCGTGGGAAATCAGCTTAGTTTACGCCGCCCCCGCGTGACGGACTTTTTTTCATTAAAGTTGAGAATATGTGGTGAGATGAGATCTCAAGTGTGTTACACCAACAAGTTGGAAATCTGCTTTGTTTACGCAGCCCCGGCGTGACTGACATTTCAATATGGCGGAAGAGACAGAGAAAGGCCGTAACACCTAGTAATATATAAACACATATGTGTGTTTGCGCGCGCTAGAGTTTGAGTGTGAATCCTGCATATTAATTAAACACACTCACATTTTGTGTCTTGAGACACACGTAAGTCTTGAGAGCTTAGCTATCAAAATGTCAAGCTAATTTTATAAATATCAACATATCGCCACTACGTAAAATAAAATTCAAAATCAAGCAAAACTGTTCCCAAAATACGTTTGCTGTTGTTCATTTCGTAAAAAATTTATAGACTCATTATTAATTAATTAAAAATTCTTTCTGAGGAATGAATAATTATTATTTAAGGACTGGCACATTTGGGGATTTAATTTCTCCTTTACATGGGACGTTGTCCCTCCAATCCGTAGAATCAGATAAAAAATAAGAGATTTTCTAGAAGTAAGTTGTACGTCTTGTGGTTTGGTATAGACATTACCGCTTGACGCAAGGTAGAACTAGTGTTTAATGTATTTATAGTTTTTTTTGTATATACGGTTTTTGTATATATTGTTTGTTTATACTTTCTAATGCATGACGATTACTTTTGCCTCATTTTCAATGGACCAATTTTTAAAACCAACCACCATTGTTAATAATGTAAAAGAGTTTACCTCATCCATGAAAATATCTAGTGTAGTCTGTTCTTCCTTCCTCACAAATGATATTCTGCTTTGTCTTCTGTAAAAATCAGTTCAATAATTACTAGTAAAAATGCTTTAATAATGAATGGAATTATCAGTGGCAACTATGAATGCAATAATTATGTCAGGAAATGAAGCTAATTACTGAATAGGGAATATGAAACTACTTACGTTCGGATGTAGAAATATCAAAAGAGCAGATTTCTTCCTCTTTCACGTAAATCTGGAATATCTCTTTGTTATCTGAAGCAATTCCCAGAATAATTAATTAATATAATGAGTGTAAATACCAAAATGTAAATCTTTCAAATATATTTACTTTCCAGCATTATCCCAAAATTATTCTTATCTTCATTTTTTATTGCTATTAGTTTTCTCTTGTCATCCATCAAAAATTGGAAATTTTTTTCAAGAAATGAAAGTCAACACAAAGAAACATTTTAAGGTATAAAAGTAATAAATGTGTTTATCCTCGGATATTGCAATCTCTATCTCTTCTTCTTTGATTCATGGAAGAATATTGCCATCTTCGTCTGTAATAATAACTCTAATAAATTCAAGTTAATTAAAATAAAAACACAAAGAATTTCAAGTTAATTAAAATAAAAACACAAAGAATTTCAAGTGCGCTTACTATGAGAGACTTCCGTAACGTTTTCTATGGATCTCTTATGATTATTGATTTTCATGATTGCTGTTTCGTAGCTTCTTGATTTCGATGCTTTACACACACAACACTTCTGCTTTGAATGGCATTAACTGGTTTTCTTCAGGCCACGAATACTTTTTATTCCCGAGGAAATGAACACAGTGCCACTTCCAGGAATACTTTTCAATTCTTCAGTCGGGACGGAGACTAGTCTTGGCAAAAGAGGATAATTCTTCATCTTGGTGCAGACCAAGTCTACAATGGAATATTGTGTACCAGCCATATTTGTTTCTTTTTCCACAGTAATATTCAATTAAACTGAAAACCAAATCTAATTTCAATGAATCAAACCAACTTTTTTAATGATTTGCAAGGTTACATTTCTGTCTGTCACGAGTCAGATCATTACTCGTAGGTAATGATTGTACAGAAGTAGAGATAATTTTTAGAAATCTAGGTTATTCGGTATTTTATTAATATATACTTTTGTTTACACTTCTTATAGTTGGAAAAATTGTTACATTAATTCAAGTAGCTTCTATTTTCATGGTGCGAAGTTATGAATTGCATGTTCATGCACCTATTGATGTCGCATTTATGAAAGATTTTCGAAAATGTTCCTCAAATGTCCATCGATCTAACACAGATGACATAAGCGAGGTCCTTTCAAAGCTATATATATCAACACTCTAGCGGTTGCAATATTAGTTTGAACGTTAAAAAACTAAACGTTGAAACGTTTTATGTAAAAATAATGATCCGGTGGTAGGGGGTGGGGTTTATAGGGGAATTTTGAAAATTCCGATCAATTTTTTCAGTATTATTTTCAGTAAATCCCACTTCTAGTCATGCCATATTAAAAATAATCTGTTCTGCCATGAACCACCTAACTCTAACTATAAATGCCAAATATTGTGTTGATTGAACTTTTACAGAGTGAGGTACATCCAAATGCGTTGTGTAATGAGCCCTTTGTATTTAATATATTATTTTGTTAATATTTCAAATAAACATACTTTATTTTTATATAGATACACGCATACACACCAATACAAATCTTTAACATTCATTATGTCTGAAATAATTTAGTGATAATTTGAGAATTCCGAAATTCTACAATTTGTTTCAGTTATCTAAAATCTAAATGAAATTTGGGTGTTCCCATAAGGTGGAATGAATCACGGATTCATTCGAGTACTTTAGAAAACGGAACTCAAAACATAGGGAATATTGTACATTGAATTTAACTCTAGTTTGAGGAGGAAGTAAAATTTGCATTCGTTATCATAACTTCGCATGACATCTGGTAAGTGTGGTAAGTACACAATATAGTAATACAATTACTTCCGAAACCTTCTGTTAATTTGTGCAGTAAGATACATGAATTTATTTGCAATGTAAGAGACGTAGGTAAGATGGGGGAACCATTTTTTGCCACAGTCTCTAGCTCTTTTCTGAATGGAAGGCAGCTGTGCCTGCCCCATGCCAACAATAAGGCACCCTACCCTCAAGGCATTAGTAGTTCCAGAATGACTTCCTCCGAACAAAAGATCACGCGACAATGGAAGTTATCCTTCCAGAGCAGGCTAGATTCACTTCTGCAATGGAACTAAACGTTTCTTAGATGTGGCCATACAAATGTTCAAGTAAATTTTGTTATAGGCTTATGTTATTTTAAATTTAATCATCCATATAATTCGTTATTCGATAAGTAATGAATGACTAGCTGGCATTTAGCAGATATCCATAATGAATGAAGGCGTGTGTGTGTGTATGTGTGTGTATATATATATATATATATATATATATATATATATATATATACATACATATATATATATATATATATATATATATATATATATATATAGTCAGCTAACTCCAAATTTAAGCGTTTCATGAAAACCAAGTTTGTCAACAACTAAAACAGACAAGGCGCGGAAGAGGAGGGGGGGGGCTTTCAGAGGAGAAAAACCAAATTCGAAATATCACCGTTGGACTAATTCTGAACACCCTTAATTCGAAAACTTCTCACTCTCTCTCTCCTCTCTCTCTCTCTCTCTCTCTCTCTCTCTCTCTCTCTCTCTCTCTCTCTCTCTCTCTCTCTCTCTCTCTCTCTCTCTCTCTCTCTCTCTCTCTCTATCTATCTCTCTCTCTATCTCTCTCTCTCTCTATCTCTCTCCCTCTACATGTCCCTCTCCCTCTCGCTCTACCTCTCCCTCTCCCCCTCCACCTCCCCCTCCCTCTCCCTCTCTCTCTCTCTCTCTCTCTCTCTCTCTCTCTTTCTTTCTATATACATATATATATATATATATATATATATATATATAAAATTACTGTTTCAAATCGAGCAGTCTAAAATTATGCGATGGCCTTCCATATTTTTAAAACACGTACTAGCGATTTACTTATTAGCAAATTTCACTTATGAGAACATCGTGTTCGTTTTTTTTTTTCTTCAAACACTTGTGGCAAAAGGTGTTCATTTTGTTCTTCGAAGTAACCTTGTCAAATAAATTCTTGTGGCATAGCAATCTATACCAGATAAGCACATTTAGCCACAACTAGATCGTGTGCGACTGAATGAATTTTGGTATGCGAACTAGTTTTTCGCATTATTCAATTATTTTCTCTTAGGGGTTAGATGTAGGAAAGCCACATGTATAATTTAATTACTATGTTTAATACTAGTCCTAAAATATTAGTATAGAAAAAAATATGTTTTATGGAATGCAGTTAAATATCTCTACTTGATGGTACCTTGTATGACCTAAACAAATTATTAAAACAGTATCGATGGACAAATAGTTGTAGTTGTTTAAAAAGGAAACGTCATTGAAGCCAGGAATGCCTACATAGGGGGGGGGGTTAACGGTCGAAAATATAACTCGTCCAGCAGTGTTCAGACGTTCTTCTTTATTCATCATAAGATTTTCTTGAGAGACCCTGCATCCAGAGTAATTAGCTATATGATCTCCGCCACGATTAGTACAGAGTCGTGGCTCTCCATGTTCTAACAGGCAGTCCTCGTTACGGTATGATGCTGCACACCAAACACGTACGTCATCCCTGAAGCAATTGGTTGAAATATGACAGAAAGCTGCTGCAGAAGCACTGTTTTAATGGCAGGCAATCACGTTTGGACTCTAGTCTCACCTTGCAGGAACAGATCTACTTTATGTTTTGGATTTTGTTCACTTCATTTACATAATTTTAATTTAAATTAACGAAGAAAATTATTAGCCATTTGAATACTCCAGTTCATTATTTTATCACAGTTAATGCAATTTATTTTTCATTTACAAAAGACCTATTTAAATGTATTACATTAAAAGGAGGTAAAGTTAGTGTACCCAAACCTCATCCCTCCTACTCGTCTCCAAGATACTAATTTTAAATTGACAACTTTTATGAACGTTTCCCTTTTGTGTTTAATTATTATAATATAACAGTTTGATTAAGTAAAATATTTTTTCTGGATTATTCATGATAATGCTACGTTTCTAGTATTTTAATTAATTGATTATTCTTTTAATTAACATTTTGGTTTTCTCAATGCACTCAGCTATTTAGTGAATGTAGGATGAAAAAATTGTTGGCTACGCTCCCATATTTAGTGACTGCATGTTACATTGTAATAGTGTGGTTGAATTTTAACTTAATCGAGTAAAAGAATTTAAGTCGATGGATAAGAAACGTTCCTTCCAAAAAGACCTGCCATGGATAAGTATTGAATGAGAGAATTCATTTTATTCTATTGAAAATTCATCAGAGGTGGCTGGTTTTTTATTATGCCAGAGGTCACTGAAAATGGCGGCGGTTTCCCCAAAAGTGGGTACTCTGCCTGACAAAGGACTTTTAAGAGTGGATTTTTTTGACCTTTTTATTATATCCCTCAGTTGAATTTCCTATTTTGTTTTGATTTTTTCCATTTTCAAATTTATTACACACACACACACACACACACACTCACACGCACACACACTCATACGCACACACACACGCACGCACACACACATATATATATATATATATATATATATATATATATACACACAGAATATTATACAAACATTTAGGGTGAAATCAAAATAATTCTGTCTAATGAACATTATATTTGTTACTCCTATAAATATTAATTATGCTATTAATGAATGTACTATATGCTTCTACATTTAGAAAATTACTCCAATGTAAAGTGTAGCACATTTTCTATTCAAATGTTATATAAATTATATGTACATTTGTTTTTATAAAAACTATACATAATACAAATACAAGTACATTTCAGGTGGTTTTTATATTGTTCAGTTATATATATATATATATATATATATATATATATATATATATATATATGCTTCTTCTTCTTTCAGAAGAATATTTTTTTTAATTTTTAGTTATTATTTTGGCTTTTCGTTTTCGAGAATCATCTTTAATACCTTTTACACATAGAGGTTCATTTTTGATCTTTGGTTTTAGAGTGCCATCTGTAGTGCTGTTTTCACATCTAGGCAGTCCTTTGGCCATTGAGTTTGAGGAATCTTCTTTGCGTAACCTTAAAAAACAATGTGCAGTCACTGTTTTATCTTCATGGGTTTTTGTTTCTTCGTCAATATTCTTATTTTTCTTTTTGGTTCTACATTCGACTTTGGTTTTTGGGAATTTGCAGGAGAGCCATTTCCTCTTTTAGGATATTGTCCGGTTTTTGTTTTTGAAGAATCTTCTTCGCGTAACCTTAAAAAGTAATGAGGAGTTCCTGTTCTATCTTCATGTGTTTTTGTTTCTTCAGAATTTTTTTTTTTTTCATTTTTGGTTCTACATTCGACTTTGGTTTTTGGGAATTTCCAGGAGTGCCTTTTCCTCTTTTAGGATGTTGTCCGGTTTTTGTTTTTGAAGAATCTTCTTTGCGTAACCTTAAAAAGTAATGAGGAGTTCCTGTTCTATCTTCATGTGTTTTTGTTTCTTCTTCAACTTTAATTTTTTTTATTTTTGGTTCTACATTCGACTTCGGTTTTTGGGAATTTCCAGGAGAGCCTTTTCCTCTTGTAAAATGTTGTGCGGTTTTTGTTTTTGAAGAATCTTCTTTGCGTAATCTTAAATAATAATGAGGAGTCTTTGTTCTATCTTCATGGGTTTTTGTTTCTTCCCCAAATTTCTTTTTTTTTCTTTCTGGTTCTATATTTGACTTTGGTTTTGGAGAATTTCCTGGAGAGCATTTTCCTCTTTTAGGATGTTTTGTTATTGAAGTACCTTCTTTGCGTAACCTTAAAAAATAATGGACGATCCCTGTTTTATTACCATGGATTTCTGTACCTTTTTTTCTCTTTAGTTGCATTTTCGACTTTGGTTTTTGGGAATATCCTGGACTGCCTTTTCCTCTTTTACGGTGCTTTCGGGCTTTTGTTTTTGGAGAATATTCTTTGTTTAATCTTAATAATTTTCTGGCAGAATTAATCTCATATTTATGGGTTTCTGTTTCTGTGTCCGTAGAATCTTCACTGCTTTCTGGTAGCTTTTCGACCCCTGGTTTTTGAGAATCATCTTCGGTTGGGCTTAATAATTCATCCTCCGTCTCCGTTTCCCCTTGATGAGATTCTTCAGAAGAACTAGCTGCTATTGCTTCTTCTATAAATTGGCCTGTTCTATCTAAAGGCAGGGAAACCTTTAAGAATGAAAGGTCCTCAAAATAAGGCCAGGCGGATATGCATGAATATGATTCTTTCTTGAAACGATGTACAAGATATCGCCAACAATTATGAACTTCATTCACTAAAAACAATAAATAAATAAAATAAATATCAGAGTGTAATCCTTATTTTTAACAGTGGAAATAAATGATAATCCTTAAATTAAAGTTTCACTAGAGGTAAAGCAAGAATGTTTATTAATCTAGTGCCCGTGGGTCATAATAACTAGAAAGACTGTCATGAAGGCACTGCTTAAACAAAGTATATTTCCCGTTTAGATATTGCTACCTAAAATTCCGTTTTCTATTTTTGCACTAATAAGAAGCCTATGTAGCCAAAACATCATGTTTAAGTTGAGCATGAGCTGATTAGAGATACACTTGCTGAAATGTGTAAATCCCATGAGTAGGAGTGAGAGTTCACTGAAGAGTGAAAACTAATAAAACCTAATAAAACTAATAAATATATCCGTTATTGTTCGAAACAGAGAAAAAACATGTATAGAACAACACTTATCAAAAATTGAATTTACAAGAAGATCTGTTATTTCCAATATTTAAAACGACTCGTAATAACCTATCTCTCCTCATGGTCCGATTTCCTCGGTTAACGATCTTGATTTTTAGTTTTACATACAACTTAAATATTGAGTTTTCTAACGACCAAACATTACTACCACGATCGACATTGAGGATATCACGGCTGTTGATGGAAACGTATTATAGTCCATGAGATAGCTTGCGGAAGTAAATTCTTCCAAATCGATCGTTTTTGAAAATCTGAAGAAGACTGGGTACGCCTATCGGTACGATGTTTGGGTTCTACATCCAAAGGAACCTTGTGGAACAAATTTCCAATTGTGATGCATAAATTTTAAAAAGTACGGAGGAATCCTTTTTCAAACGAATAGTGACTGGCGACGAAAAAAGGGATTCTGTACGTAAACAATAGCCTGAAAAAATCGTGTAGATTGCCTGGAATAGTACCGCTAGAAACGCCAAGGCCACTTTCATCCAAGGAAGATTATATACTCTGTATTGGCGAGACTGGATGGGACCCATACAATTCCTTCTATAAAACCAAACCACCACTATTTAGATGGCCTCAATTAGATCGTCTGAAGACCGCATTAGAAGAAAACGTCCGTCACGCAGGGGCTGCGTAAACTAAGCAGATTTCACACGTGAAATTTTACAATAGAGAAATGTGCCTAATAACAACAGTAGTAGTAAGGAATCTCTAAACCTATTCACGAGGGACAAATAGTTACAGAAACGGCCGCAATAGCTCTCGGCGGAAGGTCCCGAACATAGCCGACTCCTGCCGACCACACACACAATACAAACGCAAATATCTCGGTTAATATTCAGATGCAGAATAAATGTAGATAACAATATTTATAGTAAATTTAAGTTTCAATAAGATTGATGCTATAAATTTTTCGACTCGACGCATAATAACGGAGATATTTCGAATTTTCAAAAATCCCCCTCCCACTGGTCCGATTTCAGCCATTAACTAACTTGATCTTTCTTTTTACAAAAAACGATTAAATATGAAGTTTGGTAACGATCAAACAAAAATTGCGACCACTAGAGCGTTAACAGACAAATATCTATATATAAATATATATATATATATATATATAGATCTATATATATAACGCAACTAACACTCTGCAATATTAAACAGGAGTACCTGTAATTTTACAGCCCTGAAGAAGAGAAAATAAAGATTCTCGAAATATCGGCATAAACTAAGATTTTTTTCACCAACATTGACCAAAACTCCAAAAAGAATAACGACACCATACATAATTATAACCTGGTAGAAAACATCAACACAATTATATATATATATATATATATATATATATATATATATATAAAATTGTAACCTCTGTCTTTACATTGGTTTTTTCCGCGAAATTTCGCTATAACTTTCCGTTTCACATGTCATAGACACCATAACTGCATTTTGTTTCTTTCGCGTCTGTTTGTTTGTTTGTTACCTTTTAACGCATAAATGGCTGAACCGAATTTTATGAATCTTGGTATGTATATTACTACTAGCCCAACTTAGACTTTAGGCTATATTAATATTCTCTAAGACGAACAGGAGTGGGGGTTATAAGGGAGGCCTGAAATTAAATATAGTGATATTTCGTTTCCTATTGGGGTTTTGGCAAATATGCACATAACAAAAGTTGTTTATTTTGTTATTTAGAGAATCTTTTGTTATATACACTATCGTCGTATACCGAAGTATAAAGGCGTTATACGCTAGACCCTAGAGCGGAAGTGGACAATTTTACTTGGGACAAAAGACCAAACCGAAATAAATAAAACTAGGTATGTGTATTAGCACTAACGCTTTAATTATAACAAGCCATACCAACATTTCTAGGGACGAGCAGGAGTGGGGGTTGTAAGGAAGGCCTGAATTTAAAAATAGCGGTATTTCGTTTTCTAAACGTTTTTCAACAAATATGTACATAACAAAAGTTGTTTATTTTGTTATTTAGAGTAACTTTTGTCATATTCATTTTTGTCTTTTAACAAAGTATAAACGAGATATACACTATAAACTAAAGTGGGAGTTAACTATTTCATTGGGCGCTAACGATTAAACCGAGCTTAAAAAAACTCGGTATGTCAATTAGCATTAATTCTTCCATGATTATAAGCTATATTAAAATTTTTAGGTTAGTACGGGAGTGGGGGTTATAAGGGAGGCCTGAAATAAAAAGCCGCGATATTTCATTGTCTATTTGTTTTTCGACAAACATGCACATAACAAAAGTTGTTTACTTTGTTATTTAGATTAACTTTTGTTTTATACATTTCACCAGGAACAAAGTGTGGAGCAAGTAATTTGCGTAGAAATATTGATATGCTCAACAATTCATTCCAATTTGAACTATGAAGTACCTTACCTGGAAACATTAATTCAAATCTATGTTCATATTTTGTCCTTAATAACTGAAATCTATGCATAATGCACCGGAGACGGGAAATTTGACAATTTGGAGGACAGTGAAGACTTACATCAAAAATTAATTTTATTATTAACAAATGCCAACAACGGGTATTAACCCTTAACACTGGAACGGGTAAATGTCAAAATATTGTGCAAAGTAGAGCCTTGCCAAAAAAAATACGATCACCATTCAGCCTCAAATCAATTCCCGGGCAAAGCCGGGGGGGGGGGTATCTGAGCTAGTATGTTCCCACTTCAAATAAAAAAATAAACTACTTTTGTTACGTGCATATTTGCAGAAAAACGAAATATCGATATTTTTAGTTTCTGGCTTCCCTTATAACCCGTCCCTAGAAATGTTGGTATGGCTTGTTATAATGAAAGCGTTAGTGCTAATACATATACCGAGTTTTAATTTTTTCGGTTGGGTCTTTTGTCCCAAGTAAAATTGTTCACTTCCGCTAGGTAGGTTTTAGCGTATATCTCGTTTATAATTCGGTATACGAAAAAAGTGTATATAACAAAAGTTACTCTAAACAACCAAACAAACAACTTTTGTTATGTTCATATTTGCCGAAAAACCAATAGGAAACGAAATATTTCTATTTCTAATTTTAGGCTTCCCTTATAACCCCCACTCCTTTTTGTCTCAGAGAATATTAGTATAGCCTAAAGTCTAAGTCGGGTTAGTAGTAATATACATACCAAGTTTCATAAATTACGGTAGAGCCGTTTATGCGTAAAAAGGTAACAAACAAACATACACGAAAGAAACAAATTGCAGATATGGTGTCTATGACATGCAAAACGAAAGTATAGTGAAATTTTGAAAAAAAAAATCAATGTACAGACAGAGGTTACAATTTTATATATATATATATATAAACGGTAAATATTTGTTTAATCGATACCAAACTGGATATTTTATGTAAAACATAACATAATATTTACATATATAAACATTTTATGTATAATTAAAGATTAGGTTCGTTAGCAGCTGTATGACCAGTGGGAGGGTGGGGTGGGGTTAATATGGACAATTCAAAATATTTCCGTTAATATGCGTCGGATCCAAAATTTGTATAGATCCAGTAAACCTCAACTCATACTCATGTCATTAATACAATAAGTTGTTATATCTTGAACCACTTCATCCCAAATATGGTTTCATTGAACTTTTACATTGTGAAATATGTTATGTGATGAACCCATCAACTAAGATTTTTTCGTTCTTTACATGATCAGTGATCAGTATAGATCGTAATTGTTATTGACGGAAATCAGACCTGGAGAGGGTGGAGTCGGGAATTCAAAACATCTCTGTCATTATCAGTCGGATCGTAATGCATTCTAGAACCAATCTTGTTAAACTAATGATGCTCTAATTGCTGATCTATGCATTTTTTCGTAACACGTAATAAGGATTCCTTGTTTTTTGGCTCAGTGGCCCCCTCACTCCCAACTACTCATCGGGTTATTACATATACATAGGGTATATGTGGAGTGATGAGATCGCGAACGTGTTATGCCAGAACATGGGAAATCCGATTAGTTTATGCAGCCCCTGCATGGCGGACATTTTTAAATTTCTTTGGATTACTGTACAAATATATTCAAAAAAGTCCGTCACGCAGGGGCTGCGTAAACTAAGCAGATTTCCCACGTGAAGTTTTACAATAGAGAAATCGGCATACCTGCTAACACTTAACACCACCGTGAATAAAACACACGGAAATGAGCAATCTTTCAGTTAATTTAATAACCTCCCCAACGGAAACGGATTATGAATTGTAAACAAGTAGGTCTGCCAACAACTGAGAGCTGAATAGGTAGACATATTCTTCACTGGAAAGGAAAACAATTACTGATATACATCTGAAGATAACACATTAACTTTGCTGCAAACGTTTTGCTGTATCAGGTACTGCAATTTATAATGAATCAGAATAATTTATATTTTAATAACTGAAATTTTAGTAGTCCAAGAAATAAACAAGGGGGGGCGGATCAACAGATCGTACTTGTATATATCTCACAAAGTAAAAGGGTATATATCTCACACTCCTTATTAATATTGATACAATGTATCTTATATGGTTTGCATTTTACCCTCACTGAGTCCAATTGAAATATTTTCAGGTAATAAAAAAAGATCTTCAGGTTTCACAAACACTCTTTATTGTTTTAAAGAAAATGTATCGTCTTCCTAGGCATCTACAATGCTAGTTTTCAAATTATTCACATTTAGTCAATTTAAAACAAAACCCTAGCAGGAGAATAAAAACTTATGCTTATAAGCCTTAACCAATGAGTTAATTTGTCAAGGTTTATAGTCAATGTTTTTATTCTCCTGCTAGGTTTTTAATTTTTATGGTCTTAAGAGAATAATTTTAAAATTAGCATTGAAAATATCCAGGAGTGAATGGTTTATTTAAAAAAAAGAAAGAATGTTGATGAGACCTGAACTTTATTATTACCTTAAAATCTTGTATTATATATATGATATTGAAAGTACCTTTCTGTATTTTACATTTAATTGAAGTGGAAGTGTTATTCACAGCTTTGAAACTGAAAATGCATTTTCACAACCATTACAAACAAAATATTATATTAGACGTTTATGTTTTTTAAATGAAATGTAGGTATGGCGAACGGAATATTTATTACACCTAACCAGACAATGTAAGTCACCATCATAAAGAATGGACACGAAAAAGAAAATTAAACTTTTCTAAAGACTGCTCAGAGAGACTGTCAGAGAAGACTCCATAGACGGATCTATGGGCGAGATAAAATATTCTCTGCATAGATAAAATTAAATTTGTTCATACCATCAATCCCCATTTCCCTCGAAATATCCTCCCAGCAAGCATTAATTTCGGAGGAAAATTCATGATGCTTTCTTCTTTTATTCCAAATTGTAGGTCTCGCCTTTACTTTGGAAATCAATGAATTGATCTCCTCATCACTCATTGTATACATTTCGAGTCTAAAAACATTTTTACTACAGAATACGTACTAATAAACACATTATTAATTGGAATAATTATAATGTGCTAACCTGGAAATAACGTTTGAAGAGCAGACTGGAAGGCTTGTGGAGTTTAACTGCGATAAGTATGACATAAGCTGGAGAGTGACGTGATAAGGTGTTCTGCGCAGACTCCCAGTACCCTCTCCTACTCACCAATCCCAATGCCCGCCCCAAAAAGTTTGTTTTATTCTTATTCTAGATCCATACGAGTATATAAATATGTATATCTTTTTCAAATCTTGAACAAGCACGTTGAAAATGTTAAGTGCTTTTCACTACTGGCCAATTCCGTCTTTATTGGCAGAAGTATCTGTCAGTTACGAAAATGGCACTATTGGTCAATTTTAATTCCAAAAACCCTCAATTTTATTTCTTTTCAACAAATATTTTTGTATCTGATAGAGGTCTTTATATAGTCTTTTATTATTATTAATATTATTGCGCGCACGTGTGTGTGTGTGTCCTTTTATAAAACTTGAATAGTCGCTTGTACGTTGAAGATGAGGTAAATGCAGAGTGAACCTATGATGAGATCGTTCAGAGTTATTTTATGGAAGTTAGCGAGACTTATGTAGAATAAAATATGACGGACAGAGATGGAGATTCAATTATTTAACAACTGTGTATCTAGCCCACTTTAGAAAGGAATAAAAATGGGATCAACCATTAGACCTACGGAGCTATGGAAAGGGAGGGGGATTTAACAAAAACACACGAAGATTAGCTACACTAAACATTTTACTTCTCACCCTAGGAGTCGAGGTGACTAATGAAGCCATCAGCGAATCATTACGGCAAATGGAAAATATACGGGCTGGTATCATTTTACCAAAGAGGAGATGTCACTTTTCGAAAACAATGTAGATCATTTATCATTGCAAAAAGAACACAAAATGATTGACTCTAGAGGCATTTTTTTCGAAGATGACTAGATTCGAAAAATTCATTTATTATTAAATGTGATCTAATTTGAAGCCTAATATTCTACCTAAGTCTTCATAAATTTGTAATATTTGGAAGCATATTTTCCTGTATACTAGTTTACTTGCAAGTAAATTATTTCCTTATAATTTCCAATTCTTATTTATATTCCTAACATCATTTTGTATATATAAATTTGATGACTTAAGGTCGGTTTGTTTTTGGGTGCCCTACTACCATAATCAGGCTGTGAGTGTTGCGATGGGGACAAAAGATTCGGAAACATGGATGGAACATCTGCATATCTGATATGTTCTGATGGAAAATAGCATATTGTTCCACTTAATAAAAGGTGTTGCACACTCATTAAATTTGATATTTGACAAAAATGAAATAATTTTATCTAGTTATATCTTTGTACAATTAAGGAAGTGATCCAATAGGAAGATAATTTTCACATAGAAGGTTTCTGTGAAGTATCGTATCTATGACATAGTAAGTTCATCTTCGCTTCTTTTGAAAAAAAAAGTACTAACCTTCCTGTAAAAATGCCAATCTCAAATGAAAAAGGTGATGATAGTAAAAAGAGTCATTAAACTGTTCGTTTTAAAACAGAATAAAAATAAATTGCCTGTCCCCTTCTAATATACATTTCATACGTTATAAAATGCCAGTTTCATGCTCGATATACTCTTAATAGGGGGTTTACCCTTTTAGCGGATTTCCATTAAGGGAAATCAGCTATTGAGGTTATAATCATGACGCGATTTTCGGAAAATTTCCTGAAATGCCCATCAACACACACACACACACACACACAAATATATATATATATATATATATATATATATATATATATATATATATTGCCACTCTAGCGGTCGCAATTTATATTTTATATCACTTTAATTTATGTTTTATCAAACTCTATATATAAGCGGTTCTTGTAAAACTAAAAATCAAGTTCGTTAACGGCTAAATCGGACTGACTGAGAAGGGGTTTTATTTAAATTTTTAAAATTGAAGTTATCGCTGTTATTCTACGTCGGATCTAGGATATTGTATAGAACCAATCTTTTTAATTTTCTTAATTTTTAATTTAATTGCCTATAAATGTTGTTACATAATTTTTCTAACATGAATATTACCAGAGATAGGATTTTTTTATTTTTCAGCCTTCAGTAAACCTACACTCCTACTCATGTCATATTGAAAATAAGCTGTTATATGATGAAACTCTTTATTCTGAGCTTAAATACCAAATGTTGTTTACAAGAGACCTTAATTATGCGAGATAAATGGAAATTCGTTGTGCGATGACACATTAGGCCATCAATTAAGATTTACGATCTTGTGTCATAAATGTTTATTTGATCTTTTCCATACCCAATATTTAATCGTTTCAGTGAACATTAAAGACCATTTTCGTTCTAACAAGTACATGACGAAAATTATGTCAAAATTATGTGTATATTTGCATACAACTAATCATATTCCAAATTTAATTTTCTATGTATGTTTTATATATATATATATATATATATATATATATATATTAAAAAAGCTTTGAATACATTTGTGTAGAAGTTGAGAGAGACTTTCAACAATCTGGTAATATATTTCTATTTTTTCTTTTACCCCAATTGGAGTGAATGTGTGCAATAAATTTCACCAGTAACGAACGCTGCCTCTAATGTTGACTACAAATTTAACGCATAAGTGCTCCAATAATATTTTCGTATTAGACATAGTTATTTTCATGGTATCTACTCTTTGTACTTACATTCTTATCACTAAATCGGCAAAAACGTATGTCTTTTTAAAATAAAATTTCTAATTTGATGTTTTTCGTAGAAGATTTTTAAATAAGGGAGCTTTCTGCAGGACGTGAACAAATTTATGAAGATACCATATATTTTCAAATTTTAATTTTAATCATGGAATGGGGCATGAAAATAACGAGAATTATGAATTGCAGCATTTTAAACTTATGTGAACCCCAATATCAAAATTTATATACCGATTCTATGTTAAATAAATTATTTGTGTACTTAACGGGAGGACCTTATTTATAGACAATTATTAATTCATAATAAAGAAAAAATCTCTTTACTACTTAAAATAACGCTCCTAGAATTTATAATTAAATGCGATTATTAAATCATAATAAAGACAATTTCTCTTTACTATTTAAAATAACACTTCTATAATTTATAATTAAATAGGATTTTTAAATCATAACAAAGAAGAAAATCTCTTTACTACTTAAAATAACACTTCTAGAATTTATAATTAAACAGGATTATTAAATCATAACAAAGGAAAAAATTTCTTTACTACTTAAAATAACACTTTTAAAATTTGTAATTAAATACGATTATTAAATCATAATAAAAATAAAAGCACTTTATTATTTAAAATAACACTTCTAAAATTTATAATTAATGACGACTATTAAATCACAATAAAAATAAAATCACTTTATTATTTAAAATTACACTTCTAGAATTTATAAATGACAAAATGTTATAATAAATTAGCGATAGCCCAGAACTGGACGATGTTGCGGAGTAGCCGGATAAAGTAACCGTCCCGGGTCGTCCTCCCCACAAATTCTGAAAGGTATATGTCCAAGTTGTGTCTGGTATTACTACTTTGCGATTTTTAATGTAACTTAGCACAACCACACATCCATTCAATGTTTTGTGTATGTGCCCCGGTTTCAGGATCAATGAAATTATATTTATATTAAATTATATTTCAAGTAAATCACTTGAATATATGAAATTCCCATGTTCAGATTGTAACCTTTACAGCATATGTGGGCAACCACCGGCCCACAAGACATTTTGAAAAACCCAATTAAACAAAAATATTATACTACTTACTCCAAATGAGGAAGATGAGGAGAGATTTGTGAGTTTGGCAGTACTTATAAATCGAACAGTTATTTTCAACGATGAAAGTTAAAATATCAAAACATCCTACAAGGCTGACTGACGATAATTTGGAAAATTCTTTTCGTCTTTGTGTCTGTGGAATTAATCCATGGACTAGTTTCCCAAATGCAAGCTCAAGTGTCTCATTGATTTTGGTGTCGCTATTTTACTTTCGTTGTTTGTAATAATTCTAAATTCTACGATTTAATTATAATGTTGTACTTATTTTTTTTTCATTTCATTTTGTTATTTTAATAAATTGTATTATAATTACATTATCGTATAATTTTATGTCTGATATCTATCGTTAAAAATTATGAACACTACTTTTAAAAGCGGCTCGTAAACGTATTTGCACACTAAAGTTTGGCTCGCAACATGTCAATGGGTGCCCATGCCTGCTTTACAGCAATCTGGCATTATCCTAGAACCAGGCTCAACGAACTTAGTAATGTGTTCAAATAGTGTTTCATAGATTACTGACGTTTGACAATGTATAAAAATAAACCTCAACATTTATCTTATGTATGATAATAATATAATATAATATAAATGGTATGCCGTCTTGAATACAACTTTCGAAGTTCCAGAAAACAATTCTTCCAATATTGCTTCTCCGGGTATGGTAGTGTATAATTATAAACCGTCTTTAATTATAAATTCTAGAATTGTTATTTTAAATAATAAAGCGATTTTCTTGCTATTCTAATTTAATAATTTTAAGTGAGTCGCCTTCGATAAGTACCAAATTATTTCTTCAACTAATTTTTTACAGCATTTCATTTTAACAGGACTTCCAAGAAGTGGTTATATAAATTGTAGGAGGTAGCTAGAAGACCAATATCCTGTTTCCCATTAGGGACGAATAGAAGGGGCTGGCTTTTGGGGGAAATATATGGCATCCAGATGAAACACCCTTAACCAACCATGGCGCACATCCGGTCCCTTGCCCATTAACTCCATTTCTTCAAGCAGGTCAATTTCCCTTTGTAACAGTACCTCCTCACCGCCAGTTAATGTGCGGCCATTAGGAGGAAAAAAAGATTTCTCCCAGCGGTTATCATATAATTAAAAAAACACCCGAACTATTATACACTGGTCCAGATAACAGAATCTTTCCAATGACTAATTCTGTTTTGTATATATTTGCCACAACTGAAATAATTGTGAAATAAATCGTTCACCACTCAATAATTTGGGGACTTTTGTAATTTTTATTTCTATAAATCTGAAAAATTAAATTTTTTTACATAAACAACAACAAAAGTTATAGTCAACTTAATTTATTAAACTATGGATTTCGCTTAAAACGTTCAATGCTGTAAAGCGCCACACTATTTAACAATGATCCATATTACTGTTCCAATAGTATTGTAGGTGTAGACTAGGGGGGGATCGCCCCCTCCCCAATAATTTCATGAAACAATTAATAACAAATAATCTATATGATAATTATGTTCATATGTTCAAATGCCTTATACAAAACGTTCATATAATTTTTATACACAACTTGAATTACATTTACTTTTTTATCTGGTCTTCGCAAAATCATCGCACCCCCTCTTCCTTACAAAATTACACGTCTAAGAATAGATTATGTTCTTAACAATTAGCGTAATCATTTTTATGGAAATTCAGCAAAGCGTTCATTTCATGAGATTATTCTTTAGAGAAGATTGTATAAAATGTTCACTAAATGTACTACAATATTCCAATGAAAATGGTTTATAACGGCACCATTAGCTTCAAGGAGTGAGGTAACAAACTTGTATTTATATTGAACTAATATAGACCTAAACCATAGAGAGCACTCATAGCATGCCTCTTCTATTGAAACACGTATAAAGCTATTTTTATGAAGTCAACCACAAAGCAGAGCTTCTTCTAACACCGAAGAAAATAATACGATACGTGACCATTCTCCGTACAATGCAACATACTATTATGCTATTCATTTGAGAATTAGTAAGTATTATATTAGTTACGTAGTATTGCACAAAAGTTAAAATGAAAAAGAAAAGCACGCGCATAATTTCTCAAGCAGCTGTGGAGTCATTCCTTTGTGTTCTTCATTTATGCAGCGTCACAGCCATGTCGTAAAGCATTAAATTAAATTAGAAAGAAAAACATAGAAACATTTAATGTTTCATTGTTGTGTGACTCAAAGGAATTGAAGACTCAATAGACCGAGGTATAATGGCTTTTGCGTGACCCTGCATAAAACCCCACACATTTATGATCATAATAATCTCTGGATAACAAAGGGAATGGCGGGCAATCGGCCTCTTTGCATTGACAATTGAGCCCGGCATCGATATAAGACAGTGGTTAAGGGGAAAAACGACTCTCACTAAAATTGTTAACTCACGAATACCACTTTTATGCACTTGCTATACTAGGTACTAACCCATCATCAAAAGGCTTCGTTCGTGATATAATGATTTAACTTAATAAATATAAGCGCAGTGACAATGCGAGAAGTAGGGTCCGGGGGCCTACATAAATATCAAAAATTAAAATATAATATAGGTAAAAAATAAAATATCATTTCATGTATCCCACTTATATGCATTTAATGACACTGTATTTGTAGCATTTATAATTACAAACATTTGATACAGTTTTAAAAGAAAAGGAGCCGTTGAACAATCTAGCAGATGGAAGGCCTTGGCTTTGCCACTGTAAAAAGATCTTGTTGAACATTACAATACTCAAATCGAAGCCCACCTTCTTACTTTGTGAATTTCCAACTGCACTTATTCTTACACAACTTCGTAGTACAGTTAAGTTAATACATACATTAAAATAGTAATGAAACGTCACCTATTTCAGACCGTTGTTAATGGAAATTAGTATTTAAGACTCACGGATAACTTAACAAATTCCTAACACAATTCAGATAAAGACTATAACTATAGAGTTTTTTAAAATCTTTCTATCCGCTTAATAAAAACCCAAACATCTCAAAATTCCCCATTAAGACTATTTATTTTTAAAAAATTACTTAAATTTTTTTTTTTTTATTTTTGGGAATTACCAAAGATTCATTTGATGGACTAATTTGAAAACTGTATAAACATTTTTTATTTTAAATGATCTTCGACTTAAAATATATTATTATTTAAATATACGCCTATAGTTCTGTTATAAATTATGATGATCCCTTTTTTCGGTGCTAAAGGAATATTCAAGAACGCTCTAATAAACTAGAGATTAAATTAATCACTATCTATAAAAAGTTTACATAACAAGTATCCCACCGAATTTTCTTTTAAAAAAATTGAATGTATTTTAGTACTTTTAATTGACACAATCTAGTCATAATTTATGGGATGGCAGCAACGAATTGATTTAAAATGATTTTGGGCCACTACATGGTGTTCTAGGAAGAACACAATTGGGTTTAAAGAAATTTTCTTATAGTTGATTTTAATCACGAGGGTTGTAGTTTTAAATAGTAATTTACCTTTTAGTAAATAATGGCATCTTGAAAGTTTTCACGAACACTTTCATGCTGACAACTTACAAAACTCACTAGAATCATGGTAACAAGAATGAATTACGAAAGATTTCAAACAAATTACATTTTGCAGATCAAATTGGTTTCTTTTTAATAGCTAATAGTGAAAACCTAATCCAGTAGCAGACAGAATATTTCTCTACCATTAGCTTAAGAGTGGGTAAAAACATATATTCAATAATATCTTCATTAATATTGGTTTTATAGAAGAACAAAAAAACAAATAATAAATTGCGTTTAGAATGCATTTTTTATTTGTTTAGAATTATAAATTTATACATAGTGACTTTCGATTTTGGGTCGTTAAATAGATGCTTCAATGCATTGGCAAAGCATTTCCTATATGTATTAAGGGAATGAATATTGTTAATAAGTGTAATTTTATGCCTTACTATCATGGGCAGGAAAGACGGTTTACTTGGAAATTTAATCAGTCTTAATATCACTTTAACTTTTTAAAAATATAAAGAACATGTAGTATTTAAAATATAATTTTATTAAAAGTTATTTTGTAGATCCTCTATTTTTGGGGGGTTTGATATTGAGGGAGAAACAATACATGTTACACACACACTATATATATATATATATATATATATATATATATATATATATATATATATACTAATTAAGGTACCCGGCGATGCCCGGGAAAACATTCTTGACTGACTAATGATGGTATTTTATAGCAAGACTTCGTTGTGTACAATTACACTTCCCTCCACGATGTTATGATTTTCCAAAATAGCCAATCCTGAAGGGCAACTTTTGGGGATTAATAGAAAAGAAATTTTAGTTTTAAAGAATAAATGAAAATGTGTTCCCAATCTATCCCTCTACACTTCTTGACTCACCGTTTTTGAATAATTCAAACCATAATCATGGATAGAATTTATTACAATTAAATATCATCTATAATGAACCTATTCCCTTTCAAAAACCAATCCGAGTTCATTTAGGTTAGGCATAGTTTTATGTATTATTTTAATAATTTATCTACCGGATCGAATTTAATAATAGTGGTAACCTAAAAATAATTTCATTTATATTCAAAAAGCTAGGTGAGGGGAAGAGATCGTAGCCCTTCCTGCAACTTCTGTAATACTTTAAACAATCATATCGAGATTAAACGCATATTGTCATAATGACATTACCATTAACGATTAATTGTTATGATAGTACATATTTGTTTCAATAACATAAAGATATATTATACAAATTAAATAATGGAAAAGCTCTTATAGTTTACATTTCTATTGGAAATAAATAACAAAATTATTTTCTAGGCAAAACAAATAAAAGAGGAGAGGGCGATGAAGATTTATAACCTCACTAATCGGAATCATACTTAGAACTATCATATAAGACTAAAACATAACATCATTTGTCATATTATTCATTTATTAAAAACCCTTAAATAAGTATGAATAAAATGAATGCCTCCCGCTATAGTTTAATCGTATATCCCGTGTTTACTTCTTTTCCGACAAAAGGGAATCCACACAAAAATTACTCTAAATAACAAAGTAAACAACTTTTGTTATGTACATGTTTGCCGAAAAACAAATAGAAAATAAATAAAACAAATTTTTCATTTCAGGCCCCCCTGAAAATTGTTGGCTCCCGCTTTAGTTTTTAGTGTATATCTCGTTTATACTTTATTATACGACAAAAGTGAATATAACAAAAGTTACTTTAAATAACAAAATAAACAATTTCTCTCATGTGCATAATTGCAGCAAAACAATAGAAAACAAAATACCGCTGTTTTTAAATTCAGGCCTCTCTTACAACCCCTTCGCCTGCCCGTCCCGGGAAATGTTAGTATGGCTTACTATAATGACGGCGTTAGTACTAATACAAGTACCGAGTTTTATTTAGTTCGATTGAGTCTTTTGTACCAAATAAAATTGTGGACTCCTGCTATAGTTTTTAGCGTATAACTCATTTATACTTCCATTATAATTCAAATCATGATCATGGATAGCAATAATTATAATGAAATAGTATCTATAATGCAAATATTTTCTGTCAAAACCACTCCAAGCACACATAGTTTAGAAATACTCGGTTATAAGTAGAAAGAGATTCCAATAGTGCAAGCATTTAACAGGAAATAACTTAACACAATTAACTGTGTGGCCGGGTCTCCGTGTGACTTTCCCTTCCGCTTGAGATTTATAACCTCACTAATCCGAATTATACATAGAACTACCATATAAGTCGAGAAACAACATTATTACACCAATAACAAATAAATATTAATTAGTATTAATACAATTGGTTAGCTCCGCTATAGTTTTAGCGAATACCTCGTTTATACTTTGCTAAACGGCAAAAGTGGATACATCAAAAGTTATTCTAAATAACAAATAAAAACCTTCTGTAATTTGCATGAGATAACAGGCTTCCCGGATAACCCCCCCTCCCCCCGTGTCATCCACAGAAATGTTAACATAGCTTATTATCATGGAGGAGTGGATGCTAATTCACATACCGAGTTTTGTTTAATTCGGTTGTTTTTTGCGCCCAATAAAATTGTTTACTTCCGCTATAGGTTTTAGCGTATATTTCGTTTATACATCAGTATACGAAAATAGTATGTATAACAAAAGCTACTTTAAATAACACAATAAGCAACGTATGTTACGTGCACCCGTTGGAAAACCAATGGGAAACGGAATACCGCAACTTTTTCATTCAGGCCCCCTAATAACCCCCACTCCTGCTCGAACCTATAAATTTTAATATAGCTTATACTCATGGATGAATTAATGCTAATTCACATACCCAGTTTTGTTGCATTCGGTTCAACCGTTAGTGCCCAATAAAATTTATTTATTTTATTTATCCTGTGCATATTTGCCGAAAAACATATAGGAAACGAAATATCGCTATTTTTAATTCCAGGCCTCCTTACATGCCCCACTCCTGCCCGTCCCTAGAAATGATGGCATGGCTTGTTATAATGAAAGAGTTAATGCTAATACACATACCGAGTTTTATTTAGTTCGGTTGATTCTTTTGGGCCACATAAAATTGTTGACTCCCGCTATAATTTTTAGCGTATAACTCATTTATACTTCGGGATCGACGAAAGTGTATATAAAAAAAGTTACTCTAAATAACAAAATAAATAACTTTTGTTATGTGCATATTTGCCGAAAACCCAATAGGAAACGAAATATAGCTATTTTTATTTTCAGGCCTCCCTTATAAGTTCTTAATATTTTTTATTTCGGAATACCTGGTTATTTTGTAGTAATAATTTCATTAATTCGCTCACAAGTAGTTATTTTTCATCATGAATTACTTTGTAATTTCATAATATTTATTTATTTGCAAATGAAACTATTCATAACTGTAATCCATTTTTTTTTTTTTTTTTTTTTTTGTATTTTGTTATACAAATAATGAGGGGGCCCACTCCTGTTTGTCTTAGAGAATATTAATATAGCCTAAAGTCTAAGTTGGGCTAGTAGTAATATACACACACGAAAGAAACAAAATGCAGTTATGGTGTCTATGACATGTGAAACGAAAAGTTATCGTGAAATTTCGCGAAAAAAATCAATGTACAGACAGAGGTTACAATTTTATATATATACTAGGTCAGATACCCGGCTGCGCCCGGGAATTCATTTGAGGCTGAATGGAGATTGTATTTTTTTGGCAAGTCTTTACTTTGCACAATATTTTGACATTTACCCGTACCAGTGTTTATGGTTTATGCCCGTCGTTGCTGTAGATTTGTTAATAAAAATTAATTTTTAATAATAAATTAATTTTTTATGTCAGACTTCACTGTCCTCCATATTGTCATACTTCCCGTGTCCTGAGCATTATGCATAGATTTGAATTATTTACACATGCCGAGTGTTTTATTTAGTTCGGTTGAGTCTTTTGTGCCTGATAAAATTGTTCACTTCCGCTATAATTTTTAGCGTATAACGCCTTTAAACTTCGGTATACGACGATAGTGTATATAACAAAAGTTTCTCTAAATAACAAAATAAACAACTTTGTTATGTGCATATTTGCCGAAAACCAATAGGAAACGAAATATAGCTATTTTTAATTTCAGGCCTCCCTTATAACCCCCACTCTTGTTCGTCTCAGAGAATATTAGTATAGCCTAAAGTCTAAGTTGGGCTAGTAGTAATATACATACCAAGTTTCATCAAGTTCCCTTTAGGGAAATCTGCTAAAAATAGAACAGTAAAATAAATGTTCTGGTATGAAGCATTCGTACAAGGAAGTAAAACTCCAGGGATGATCCTTGGGTTCCATAAAGAGTTTAAGGATGATGAAATTATTACATGAAAAGAATTTCAATCGCTATAAGAGTGGAAGGAATGAGCTCTGAATGTTGTAAAGTTAAATTAGCTTTTAGCTAAAAGTAGGGGCGGGGGGGACATATCTGCTATAATGAAGACCAGATGTGCCTTGTGCAAGGGATAGGGCAAAAAAATAAATGGTTTTCATCTGTTAAACCCCTCAAAAGGAGACTAACATCCAGAAACCCATCTTGGAGGCCCTTTGCTCCAGATACGTTCTAGCAAACACGTTTGACGCTATGCTATTAAATAATATCCTCTTTATAATGTTCAAGAGAACACTAATTCTTCTAAACGGAAACTGCGCAACAGGTTTTATTTCGGGGTGTTTCTGAATGAACGGCTATAGAGCTAAAACTTAGAAATGTAATCATGAATAAACTGCATTTATTGGTAAATTGGAATTGCCAAATTGCATTCCTATTTGAAATAAATAAAATCCTTCTGATGTTAAATTCAGTTCCATGCTAATCTTATTGTATTTCCTTGAAAAAATATCTTTACTAAATATACAAATATAAGAAGTGTTGGACAAAAATTTACTCTCATGTAATAGTAGTTAAATTAAACAGATTTCTTGAATAGAAATGTTTATTCATTAGCAGTCATAGAGAACCCATCGGTACTGATTGGCTATGTAGAACAGTGAAGGATACAATTTCGACTAGTGCTTGCTAGTACCTACTCATTATTTGTATTTGTTTATTATTATTTACGTCCACTTTATGCTACTATGGCTATTCGGGACGGGTTCTCTACAGGTTACCACCCTTTCCTAGCCAGGGTGGGCCCAAGGAGTTTATTTAATGAGTCCGTCACTAAATAAATTTCTACTGGCCAGGGCGGGAATCGAACACGCCACTCTAGGTCTACCACGCGAGATCAAGACCAACGCCTAACTCGCACGACCAACCTGAGCCCCCTCATTATTTGAATAACAAAATACAAAAAAATAAATAAATGGATTATAGTTATGAGTAGTTTCATTTGCAAATAAATAAATATTATGAAATTACAAAGTAATTCATGTTGAAAAATAAAAACTACTTGTGAGCGAATTAATGAAATTATTACTACAAAATAACCAGGTATTCCGAAATACAAAATATTAGGAACTCATAGGAACTGTTGGGGTGTTCTGGATAAAAAAAGTTTACTACTCTGGTGTGGCGTACAAACCACAGTTTGAGTTCTACTTTTTTCTTCAACCTCTGTACTAATTTATCTATTACATCATGAGCTGTGAGGTGTACATAGATTTTAAGAAAAGTAAAATTCTCGATAATGCACTATATTTTATCGAGAAGGTAACAATATGAATCAACCAACGATAAATCAAGTGTAGCAATCGGTCGTGTCCCCATCATAATCTAATGCTAAAGGAAAAGAGAGCAATAAGTATACGTTACAATCTACAGTAAATTGAAAGTGTTTTCTGGCTGGAAAAGACTGAAACATAGGTTGAAAACCTCCCATACACAGAATAGTGCCACACGTACGTTGAATGCCGGAGAAAATAATTCACAAATTGTATTCAGTTCTGAGAAAACTCAAAATGTCGCCCAATCTGAGTGAATTAATTTGAATGTGATGAAGGAACATCCGATTTGATCGATAGCTACAGTGTCTAGTCCGTACCAAATGATATGAAAACTTGTGAATTGTTTTCCAAAGTACAATGACTCCATGTCACAGACGTCAGAAGAACCACCAGTGAAGAAAGCACAAGGAGGCTGTTAAATATATTCTCATCCAAAGAAATCCCGGCGTACAGTGGGCCAAGTTTAAAATAAAGGATAACACAATGCATGTCACAAATTTACTTAAATATTAATTTCATCAATGAAGCCTTAAATAATAAAAGTCTAATATCAATTGGAAAAGATTTGCAATGAATAAATATGTAAGTGTTGTGCCATTAACATTTATTATATAAACATTATGAAATCATAAAAAAATATTCATTATTACTATTTCATGCGACAATAAAAAACGATAACTAAAAAGGATAAAATCTACAAAAAAAAAAAAAAAAAAGAAGGATTTTACTGTTCTAATTATCGTAGATGTGCAAGAATTTATTGAGTCCAACCATAAATCGTTTCAAAACGTTCAAAAATGCAGTTCAGACTCTCTTTGATAATACCAGAATCCGAGGTAGTCGGAAGTCGAAATCTTTTTTAGTTTTTAATCATTCTAAATAAACTTGGCGAAGAAACTTTTTTTTATTTTTTGTTGTATGTATATATATATATATATATATATATATATATATATATATATATATATAATTGCAACCTCTGTCAGTACATTGATTTTTTTCGCGAAATTTCACGATAACTTTTCGTTTCAGATGTCATAGACACGAAATCTGCAACTTGTTTCTTTCGTGTATGTTTTTTTGTTTATTACCTTTTCATGCATAAACGGTAGAACCGAATTTTATGAAACAAGGTATGTATATTACTACTAACCCAACTTAGACTTTAGGCTATATTAATTTTCTCTAAGATGAACAGGAGTGGGGGTTATAAGGGAGGGCAGAAATTAAAAATAGCGATATTTCGTTTCCAATTGGTTTTTCGGCAAATATGCACAGTACAAAAGTTGTTTATTTTGTTATTTAGAGTAACATTTGTCATATACACTTTCGTCGTATATCGAAGTGTAAATGCGTTATACGATAAAAATTATAGCGGTAGTCAACAATATTATTTGGCACACAAGACTCAACCAAACTAAATAAAACTCGGTATCTGTATTAGCACTGACGCCTTAATTATCATAAGCCATACCAACATTTCTAGGGACGGGCAGGAGTGGGAGTTGTAGGGGAGGCCTAAAATTAAAGATATTGGTATATCGTTTTCTACTGTTTTTTTTTTTTTTTTTTTACAAATATGCACATGACAAAAGTTGTTTCTTTTGTTATTTAAAGTAACTTTTGATATATTCACTTTTGCCGTATAATAAAGTATAAACGAGAAGTACATTAAAAACTAAAGTGTAAGCCAACAATTTTGTTGGACACGATTGAACCGAACTTGACAAAACTGGGAATGTGAATTAGCATTAATTTTTGCATGATTGTAAGCTATATTAAAATGATTAGGTCCAAACGGGAGTGGTGGTTATAAGGGAGGCCTGAAATGAAAAATAGCGATATTCCGTTTCACATTGGTTTTTCAACGGATGCACGTAAGCAACGTATTATAGTGTTATTTAAAGTAGCTTTTGTTATATATACTTTTTTCGTATACTGAAGTATAAACGAGATATACCCTAAAACCTATTGCGGAAGTCAACAATTTTATTGGGTGCGAAAAACAACCGAATAAAGAAAACTCGATATGTGAATTAGCATCCTCTCCTCCATGAAAATAAGCTATGTTAAATTTCTGTGGACGACACGGGTGATGGGGGGGGTTATCCGGGAAGTCAATTATTTCATGCAGATACAGGTTTTTATTTTAGCAGATTTCCCTTAAGGGAAATCAGCTATTGAGGTTGAACTCATGACGGAAATTTCGAAATCTTTCTTTAAATGTCCATTGATCCTACCTAGAAGATGACGAAAATGAGGTCCGTTCAAAACTGTATATATATATATATATATATATATATATATATATATTTGTCTGTTACCGCAATTTTTGTTTGATCGTTACCAAACTCAATATTTAGTCGTTTTATGTAAAAAGAAAGATCTAGTTCGTTAACGGCTGAAATCGAACCAGTGAGAGGGGGGGGGGTTTAGAGGGGAGGATTTTCGAAAATTCAAAATATCTCCGTTACTATACGTCGAATCGAAAAAGTACAGAATCAATCTTATTGCAAATTAAATTTACTATAAATATTGTTTTATACATTTATTCTCTATCTTGAATATTAACCGAGATATTTGCATTTTTATTAAATCTGGGCGACTAACGGACGGGTGACTTTCCTGCCAAAAGCTAGTTCGACCGTTTCCTTAACTGCTCGACTCTGCCTCTCCGGAACCCCGTATGACATTCCGGCAATATATTAACCTCCTCGTCTCAAATTAGCAATCGGTTTAACAGTACCTGAGAAAATAATTTCAAATGCAATTGACCAGTGCAATGCCACGGTAATTTTCTGGATTGTGCTTATCGCCCTTTTTATGTATCATTGCTATATTTAAGAGAGACCAATTGCATGGAACTTCTTCCTTGGTAATAATATTATTAAAGAATTGTTCTAAATAAGAAAGCCAAGCTTCTGGTAGGGCTTTCTAGAAGTCATAAGTAATCCAATCTGGACCAGGAGACGTACCACTTTTACAGGGAAGCAGACTATTTATGATTTTATCTTTCGAAATATGAGTCTAATAGGGGATGTAGAACTCCAACATAGGTAAAATCACTCATTGCTGGAGCCCTGTAAAGTGATTTAAAATGTGCTTCCCATTCATCCAAGGATACAGTATTATTAAATGTTTTCTTTCGAATAATTTTATTGACGGTGACCCAGAAACTTCTACTGTCTCTTGCATTACTAATACAATCAGTCAATTCTTTGTAATACTTGGCTTTTTTCTCAACAATAATATTTTTATATATTCTCTTAAGAGCTAAATACTCATCCAACTCCGATTTTTGAAAATTGTTTTTTGACATAATTTAAACTGAACTTTTATTTTATCTTTTAGTCTAATGCACTCTTCATCAAACCATTTATTCTTCTTGTAAATGGGTCCCTTTTTGTTGGATTTGCCGTCGTATTTCATGCCAGATAATTCCGCTACTTCTTTAATAGTACTCAGTAAATTATCATTCAAAAAATTGGTGGTGATGAATCCACTATTGTCGTTTAACAAAGTATAAACGAGGTATACGTTAAAACTATAGCGCGGCTAACCAATTTATTAGTACTAATTAATGTTTATTTGTTATAGGGGTAATAATGTTGTTTTTCGACTTATATGGTAGTTCTATGTATAATTCGTATAAGTGAGGTTATAAATCTCCCCACAGCTACCCTTATGGAAAAATAATACACCCAGACAGGAAGTATAATTGTACACATTGAAGCCTTGCTATAAAAATACCTTGAATATTCAGCCTCTAATGATTTCCCGAGCGAAGCCGGGTACCTTAGCTAAAATATATATATATATATATATATATATATATATATATATATATATATATATATATATATATATACTAGCTCAGATACCCGGCTTCGCCCGGGATTTGATTTGAGGCTGAATGGTGATGGTATTAAGGCTTTACTTTGCACAATATTTTAACCTTTACCCGTCCCAGTGTTTAGGGTTAATACCCGTTGTTGGCATTTGTTAATAAGAAAATTAATTTTTTATGTAAGTCTTCACTGTCCTCCAAATTGTCATATTTCCCGTCTCCTGTGCATTATGCATAGATTTCAGTTATTAAGGACAAAATATTAACATAGATTCAATTAATTTTTATATAATATTTCTACGCAAATTACTTTCTCCACACATTGTTCCAGGAGAAATGTATAAAACAAAAGTTAATCTAAATATCAAAGTAAACAACTTTTTTTATTTTCGTATTTGCCGAAAAACGAATAGAAAACGAAATACTGCTATTTTTTAATTCAGGCATCCCTTACAACCCCCACTCATGCTCGTCCCTAGAAATGATGGTGTGGCTTGTTATAATGAAGGCGTTAGTCCTAATACACGTACCGAGTTTTATTTAGTTCGGATGATTCTATTGTGCCAAATAAAATTGTTGACTCCCGCTATAATTTTTAGCGTATAACTCATCTATATTTAGGTATACGACGAAAGTGTATATAACAAAAGTTCCTCTAAATAACAAAATAAACAATTTTTGTTATGTTTATATTTGCCAAAAAACAAATAGGAAACGAAACACCGCTATATTTAATTTCTGGCCTCCCTTACAACCCCCACTCCTGCCCGTCCATAGAAATGTTGGTACGGCTTGTTATAATGATGGCATTAGTGCTAATACACATACCGAGTTTTATTTAGTTTGGTTGAGTCTTTTGTGTCAAATTAAATTGTTCACTTCCGCTATAGGTTTTACCGTATCTCTCGTTTATAAATCGGTATACGAAAAAAACGTATATAACAAAAGTTACTCTAAATAACAAAATAAACAACTTTTGTTATATTCATATTTGCCGAAAAACCAATAGGAAACGAAATATCGCTATTTTTAATTTCTGGGTTCCCTTAAAACCCCAACTCCTATTCGTCTCAGAGGATATTAATATAGCCTAAAGTCTAAGTTTGGTTAGTAGTAATATACATACCAAGTTTCATAAAATTCGGTTCAGCGGTTTAGGCGTGAAAAGGTAACAAACAAACAAACGTGTTTTCTGCAAATATGCACATGACAAAAGTTGTTTATTTTGTTATTTCAAGTAACTTTTGTTATATTCTCTTTTATTTTATAACAACGTATAAACAAGATATACACAAAAAACTAGAGCGGGAGCCAACTATTTTATTGGGCACTAACGATTGACCCGAACTTAACAAAACTTGGTATGTAAATTAGCATTAATTTTCCCAAGATTATTAGCTATATTAAAATTTTTAGGTTCAGACGGATGTGGGGGTTATAAGGGAGGCCTGAAATAAAAATTCGCGATATTTCATCATCTACTTATTTTTCGTCAATCGTGCACATAACAAAAGCTGTTTACTTTTTATTATATTATATAATTAGATTAACTTTTGTTTTATAATTTTTTTTTGTAAAATGAGGTATGAAGCAAGTAATTTGTGTAGAAATATTGATATGCTCAACAATTCATTCCAATATGAACTACCCGGTACCTCACCTATATAAGTTAATTCAAATTCATGTTAGAATTTTATCCTTAATAATTCAAAACTATGTTATTTTTTATCGCCAGTAACAGTTTGCACTAAATAAAGTATACTACTCAGAACGAATAGGAGTGGGGGTTCCTGAATTAAAAATTCGCGATAATTTCATTTTCTACTGGTTTTTCGCCAAAGTTGGTATTTTGTAATTTAGGGTAAACTTTTGTTATATACACTTTTTTCGTATTCCGAATTATAAACGAGATATTCGCTAAAACCTATAGCAGAAGTGAACAATTTTAATTGGCAAAAAAGACTCAACCGAACTAAATAAAACTCGGTATGTGTATTTGCACTAACGCCTTCATTATAATAAGCCATACCAACATTTCTAGGGACGGGCAGGAGTGGGGGTTGTAGGGAGGCTTGAATTTAAAAATAGCAGTATTTCGTTTTCTATTCGTTATTCTGCAAAATGAATTCCCGGCGAAGCCGGGTATCTGAGCTAGTGTATATATATATATATATATATATATATATATATATGTGTATTATATATAAATTTGTCTGTTAATGATCTAGCCGTCGCAATTTTTACGCAGCCCCTGCGTGACGGACTTTTTTTGTAGATTTTATCTTTTTTAGTTATGATTTTTTATTATAAACAGTAACAATAAATAATTTAATTCTATTTAAATTAACTTCTTCTGCCACTAACATAGATGATTATTTTTATTTTATTACGATTTCATAACGCTTATATCTTACATGGTAATGTCTGAACACATACATTTTTTCTACTATACATTTTTTCAAATTAGACTTCTATTGTTTAAGGCTTAATTGTTAAAAGTAAGGCATAAAGGAAGCATTGTAATAACGAGAATTTTCTATTTCAGGTTTTGATGGAATTATCGTTTTGACCCTTTCTGAACCTGTTTTGCCGTAAGTACGTTTATATGTACGTATCAAACATAACTCAAAAGAGACTAGTCATATAATATTGTAATTTCATGTTTAGGGCTGTATAGTTTTGATCAAAATCTAGCAAGGGGGAGTTCAAAAATAAATAAAAAATCGCTCATTTCCCCGCACCTAGTAGTTATACAAAATATTTGTTCCATAACTTTTATATTGTGAGAATATCTATAAATTATGTTCAATGATATTTTTCGTTCCAATACATAGCATCTGATGTATCTTAAATTCTTTAAAAAGTGGAATAATTTTAAATTAAATGAAGTAAATCATTTTTTTGATGTAATTTAATAGGAGGTGAAGGAAGTCATTTTGTGTCCATATAAGATTTTATAAATTGTTAATACTGCACAATATGTTGCATATTCAATTTAAATATCAGGTACTTTTTAGATATGAAGGATGTTTCGTGATATAATGGTTTGTTGTTAACGTTCTATGAATAAATGGGAAAGGGGTTTACCGATGGGTAAAAATTAAAAAATGCCAATATGCAAGGAAGCGTGTACACGACAATATCAACATGTTTTCCCGTAAATTGACATCTAATATAAGCTATTTAGAATACCCTTCATGCAATGTACTGGCAACAATTATAGTATTTATGTAATTTAATAGATTGTGTTATCATGTTTGCAATATGTTGTTTATTGTTTCTATTCTTTATGCATGTTTGATGGGAAATATGCTAATAATTGTTTAGAATAGTTAACAAACATCCCCAACAGCTTATATATCGCGTTGTTGATTCAACATGTAAACATTTCATACAATGTTGGTGACGTGAGCAACACGAAAGCTTTTGGAACTCATAATATGACGCATAATAATCTATTTAACCCAAGGAGCATGTACTACGGTAAAATCATAAGAAACCTAGAATCCCTAGTTTATCAATAAACTGTCTTGATCTGTATCAATAATTTTATCATGGAATGAGAAGAAATCAGGTTTTGATGTTATATGATGGCATGATTTTTGAAACATTTCTTCAAATGTGCAACGATCCTACCCAGGAGATGAAATGAGCAACTTTATTAAAACAAGTAAAAGTCACATTCTTGATACTATGACCTAAGGAAATAAATTCATTGTTCCATTATTAGTATAGTGACAGCACAAGCAGTAGGTCATGCGGCGGAAATGGTGAAAATGAGGTTCGTTCAAACTATATATATATATATATATATATATATATATATATATATACTAGCTAAGGTACCCGGCTTCGGCCGGGAATTCATTTGAGGCTGAATGAAGATGATATTTTTTGGCGAGGCTTTAGTTTCCACTATATTTTGACATTTCCCCGTCCCAGTGTTTATACCCGTCGTTGCTGTGGAATTGTTAATAATAAAATTATTTGTTATTTAAGAGTCCACTTTCCTCAATATTTTTATATTTCCTGTCTCCTGTGCATGTAATTTTTTTTGTAACCTAATGGACCAAATAATTCATATTCGTAGAAAGTATTCTATCTTCCAAACCATGTATGAATAAAAGTTCCTTTCCCTTGATGCAGTACAACACCCAATGGTAACAGCTGTTTTGGGTGCGTCAATACCGCTATAACGCCCATTCCCGTTTGAACCTAAAATTTTTAATATAGCTTATAACGATGGAACAATTAATGCTAGTTTACATATAAAGCTATGTTAAGTTCGGTTCAATTGTTAGTGCGAAATAATATTGTTGGCTCCCGCTTTAGTTTTTGTGTATATCTTGTTTATACTTTGTATACGACAAAAGTGAATATCATAAAAGTTAGTTTAAATAACAAAGTACACAACTTTTGTCATGTGCTTATTTGCCAAAAACCCAATAGAAAACGAAATACCGTTATTTTTAATTTCAGGCCTCCCTTACAACCCCCACTCCTTCTCGTCCCTAGAAATGTTGGTATGGCTTATTATAAGGAAGGAGATAGTGCTAATACACATACAGAATTTTATTTAGTTCGGTTGAGTGATTTGTGCCAAATAAAATTGTTGACTCCCGCTAAACTTTTTAGCGTATAACGCATTTATACTCCGGTATATGACGAAAGCGTATATAACAAAATTTACTCTAAATATCAAAATAAAAAACTTCTGTTATGTGCATATTTGCCGAAAACCTAATAGGAAAGGAAATATCGCTATTTTTAATTTCAGGCCTCCCTAATAACCCCACTCCTGCTGGTCTCAGAGAATCTTAATATAACCTAAAGTCTAAGTTAGATTAGTTAGGGCTAGTAGTAATATACATACCAATTTTCAGAAAATCCGGCTCAGCCGTTTATGCATGAAAAGGTAACAAACAAACAAACAGTCATGAAAGAAACAAAATGCAGTTATGGTGTCTATGACATGTGAAACGAAAAGTTATCGTGAAATTTTGCGAAAAAAATCAATGTACAGACAGAGGTTACAATTTTATATATATACTAGCTCAGATACCCAGCTTCACTCGGGAATTCATTTGAGGCTGAATGTTGATGGTATTTTTTTGGCAAGGCTTTACTTTACACAATATTTTGACATTTACCCGTCCCAGTGTTTAGGGTTAACACCCGTCGTTTCTGTGGATTTGTTAATAATAAAATTAATTTTTAATAATTTTTAATTTAATTTTTTATGTAAGACTTCACTGTTCTCCATATTGTCATATATCCCGTTTCCTGTGCATTATGCATAGATTTGAATTATTAAGGCCAAAATATTAACATACATTTGAATTAATTTTTCCAGGTGAGGTACCTGGTAGTTCATATTGAAAAGAATTCTTGAGCAAATTTCTCTAAATAACAAAATAAACAACTTTTGTTATGTGCATATTTGCCGAAACCCCAATAGGAAACGAAATATCACTATTTTTTAATTTCAGGCCTCCCTTACAACCCCTACTCCTGCCCGTCCCTTGAAATGTTAGTATGGCTTATTATAAGGAAGGCGTTAGTGCTAACTCACATACCGAGTTTGGTTTAGTTCGGTTGAGTTTTTTGTGCCATATAAAATTGTTGACTCCCGCTATAATTTTTAGCGTATAACTCATCTATATTTAGGTATACGACGAAAGTGTATATAACAAAAGTTTCTCTAAATAACAAAATAAAAAATTTATGTTGTGTACATATTTGCCGAAACCCCAATAGGAAACGAAATATCACTATTTTTAATTTCAGGCCTCTCTTATAACCCCCACTCCTTCCCGTTCCTAGAAATGTTAGTATGGCTTATTATAAGGAAGGCGTTAGTGCTAACTCACATACCGAGTTTGGTTTAGATCGGTTTAGTTTTTGTGTCAAATAAAATTGTTGACTTCCGCAGTAGTTTTTAAAGTATAACTCATTTATACTTAGGTATACGACAAAAGTGTATATAAGAAAAGTTACTCTAAATAACAAAATTAACAGCTTTTAATTTCAGGCTTTCCTTATAACCCCCACTCCTGTTCGTCTCAGAGAAGATTAACATAGCCTAAAGTCTAAGTTGGGTTACTAGTAATATACATACCAAGTTTCATAAAATTCGGTTCAGCCGTTTATGCGTGAAAAGGTAACAATAAACAAACAAACAGAAACGAAAGAAACAAAATGCAGTTAAGGTGTCTATGACATGTGAAACGAAAATTTATCGTGAAATTTCGCGAAAAAAAATCAATGTACAGACAGAGGATACAATTTTATATATATATATATATATATATATATATATATACATACGAGTATATACTAGCCAAGGCACCCGGCTTCGCTCGGGAAATCATTTGAGGCTGAATGATGATTGTTTTTTTTTTTTTGTAAGGCTTCAATGTGTACAACTAGACTTCCCGTTTGGGCGTATTGTTTTCCCGTAAGGGTCATGTGGGAGACTTGTAGAACAGAAATTTTAGTTTCGAAGAATAATTGAATATACCTGCAGGTTCTTAGTCAATCTCTCTCGAATGCTTGACACACAGTGGATAATTCAAATCATAAACATTTATAATTAAATAGCATTGATTATAATTATGTATTATCTATAATGTACATATTTCCTCTCAGAAACCAATCCGTGAATGTGAGCATAGTTATATAAATAATAGTAAATTTAGATAGAGTGCTATTCCATCGTTTCTAAGGAAAGAAGTTAACACAATTACCTGTGTAATCTTCCAGACAACTACCGCCCTACTTCATCATCAACATTGCTTTACTTAAATTATTCATTTAAAACATTAAGAATTAAAATTATTTTTTTAAAACATTAAGAATTAAAATTATTTTTTTAAAACATTAAGAATTAAAATTATTTTTTTAAAACATTAAGAATTAAAATTATATTTTTAAAACATTAAGAATTAAAATTATTTTTTTAAAACATTAAGAATTAAAATTATTTTTTTTAAAACATTAAGAAAACATTTTCTAGAAATTTATATTCTTGGTGTAAACAAATAACAGTGATACCCTAAAAATAATTTAATTTTTATTCTAAAATCAAGGTAAGGGAAAAATATTGTAGCCCTCCCTGCAAACTAAAATCATATTGAGTTTAAGCGCTTATTGTCTTTTGTTATAATGAGATGTAACGTTTAATAGTATATAGAAAATAAGATAATTTATACCACAATCAAAGAGTTTGATTCCGCACAACTTCCGCTGTTACACATTGTGTACTGTCAAATACATCATAAAAATTAAAGAATCTTAATGTTTAAATTTATATTGGAAATAAATAACGAAGTTATTTTCTAATTTAAATAAATAACAATTGAGAAGCGGAGGGGTGGAGATTTGTTACCTCCCTAATCCAAATCATAGTTAGAACTATCATATAAATCTAAAATCATAACATAATTTGTCATATAATGCCTATATTACAGATACTTTAATGAGTAATAATAAAACTGTTGACTACCGCTATAGTTTTTAGCGTATAACTCATTTAATCTTCGTTATACGATAAAAGTGTGAATAACAAAATAAACTACGTTTGTTTTGTGTAAAATTGTCGAAAACCCCGCTGGAAACGAAATATCCCGTTTTTTCATTTCAGGCTTCCCTTAGAACCCCCACTCATGCCCTTTCTAGCAATGTTGGTACAGGTTATAGTCATGGGGGTGTTACAACAAATTCACATACTGAATTTTGTTTTGTTCAGTTCAGGTTTTTGTTGCCCAATATAATTGTTGACTCCCGCTACAGTTTTTAGCTTGTATCTTATTTAATCGTCGGCATGCGACCAATGTGTATTTAACACAATTTACTTTAAATAACAAAATAAACAATGTTTCTTATTTGTATCATTGTCGAAAAATCAATAGGAAACGAAATATCCCGGTTTTTCATTTCAGGCCACCCTTACAACCCTCACTCCTGCTCTTTCTAGCAATGTTCGTACAGCTTAAAATCATGGAAGAATTAATGCTAATTCACGTACCCAGTTTAGTTAAGTTCGGTTCAATCGTTAGAACCTGATAAAATTGTTGGCTCCCGCTTTAGTTTTTAGTCTATATCTCGTTTATACTTTGTTATACGCCAAATGTGAATATAAGAAAAGTTACTTTAAATAACAAAATAAACAACTTCTGTCATGAGCATATTTGCAGAAAAACCAATAGAAAACGAAATACCGCTATATTTAATTTCAAGCCTCCCTTACAACCCCCACTCTTGTTGGTCCCTAGAAATGTTGGTATGGCTTATTATAATGAAGGTGTTCGTGCTAAGACACATACCGAGTTTTATTTAGTTCGGTTTTGTTTTTTTGTGCCAAATAAAATTGTTGACTCCCGCTATCATTTTTAGCGTATAACGCATTTATACTTCGCTATACGATGAAAGTGTACATTGTTATATACACTTTTGTCGTACACCGAACTTACTTTCAATAACAAAATAAACAACTTTTGTTATGTGCTTATTTGCCGAAAAACCAATAGTAAACGAAGTATCGCTATTTTTAATTTCAAGCCTCCCTTATAACCCCCACTGTTGTTCGTCTCAGAGAATATTAATATAGCCTAAACTCTAAGTTGGGCTAGTAATAACATACATACCAAGTTTTATAAAGTTCGGTTCAGCCGCTTATGCGTGAAAAGGTAACAAACATACACGAAAGAAAAAAAGTGCAGATATCGCGTCTGTGATATGTGTAACTAAAAAGTATCGAAATTTTGAAAAAAAAAAATCAATGTACAGACAGAGGTTACAATTTTATATATATAAAGCAGTATAGATATTTCCAGGTTTTTATTACAGATTTTGAGGTTGTTTTTTATGTTAATGATAGAAGCTTTCCTCTAGGTCAATATTTGGAGCTTTATTTCCTCGAGAGCAAAATTAGAATAACCTTAATACTAAAATACATGTATGACGACATTCACAAGTGGAATATTGTTAAGACAGTCTCATTTTTCCGTGTCGTGTATAATTTATCTATTCATTAAATGTATTTACTTATTTCCAAAAAGGGAATTTACTACCAAGAGTAGCGACATTTTCTGTAACCAACTTTAAATAAGAATCAATCTTCCTCATCTTCCTATTTCTTAGTATTTATAATTATGCATAACAATTAAACAAACGTAATATACGCTGTAAAGTAACTATAACATTCAAAATTAATCATTTTCCATGTATGCCTCACAATGATTTTGAGTAAAGGATTTGTTTTTAGATAGGTGCACTCGCGAGTTGTACTTGCTGGGTCAAGTTAATAATGGCGCGCCTTGCAGTAAATTAATTATTTTAGAATGCCCTCAAGGACTCAAAATATGATATTTTTTTGTAAGCAAAGGTACTTTTGGGCAACCGCCGTCCAAAGGCTCTAGGGAAAATTAATTTAAAGTATGAGCAATTGCATCTGAACCTTACTGAGACCAATTAAATTTCTTCCGGACAAAAGAAAGGATCTTTAGGTCTCAAACAGCTATATTATTCTCCTCATTTTAGAATCGCAGACGTTTCGCCCTCCTGGGCATTATCAACGCTAAGAACATACAGGATAAAAACATTTTTTATCTCACAACCATTAAGGCAAATCATAATTCTCTTAGATACATAGAGTTCTAACAAAACCTTATAAAATTATTCTTCTCAGTCACGTTTATACACGCTAATGAGCCCACGAAATAAAAATCTTCTCAATTTAATTTAGCCTTACCAAGAGGTAATTTGCCAATATCTAATAATCTGATAATATCTAATCTCTCAGCAGGTAGGTTCTATAACCCTCATTCAGTGTTATGCCATTATTAACTTTGCTCATACATATATAACAATCATAAAATCCTAGACTATATTAGGCAATTATAAATCCATAAACTTGTAAATTAAAAGGTTAATAGTTATTTAAAATTATCACATCCCAAACATTTAAATCACTTCAGAATACTAACTACATTTCCCCCCTAAAATATCTTTACCTTTATTAGAATTATTTTAATTTTGTTAACACTTCAGCATAATAGGTATTTCAATTCCTTGTGTCAGTTTTAAAATCGACCACATTCTCCAGGTCTTTGGAAATGTACATTTCTTCCAGAATTTTCCTCTTACTAGACTTCGGTTCCTTGTGTAATACTTTCACCTTGTCAAAAACGTCAAAATTGTGTTCCGCAACATTACAGTGCTGCACCTAGGCAGTTTTATTCTTATTTTTGGCCTTGTTTTTTACATCATTCTTGTGTTGATATAGTCTTTATTCTAGGTACTGTTTTGTTTCCCCAATGTACTTCTTGGTGCAATTTAGACAACTAACTTCATAAACTATGTTTGACTCCTTTAATAATTCAATTTTGTCCTTTAATTTTATAAAAGTGACCTTTATTTTGTTCCTTGTTTGAAAAGCAAAGGTTAAATTGTTAAAATCATACTCCTTAAAGGACCTTTTTATGTTGTCTGACAACCCTTTAACATAAGTAAATTTTATATATTTTTTAATCTCTCTCACTACTTTCTCATTATGTTCCATGTTCCCTGAATAACCAACTAGACGGTACAACGTGGCCTAAATATGAAATTTTACAATTTCTTAGGTTTGTTGCTTTATATAAAAAATGCATTAAATAATTAATAGTACGAAAAAAATATTACTCAATTTAGTTCACTGTCAGAGAAGTAAGAGGCAGTAATCTGAAGTCTAAAGCAATAAATTTGAATTTCGTTATGAATATAACTATTATTCATAAGAATATTATAAAAACGCCATTTTATATACATTTATTTACCAAAGATGATTTGTCATTTTGGCTTCTAATTAAACACCCATTTACACAAAGTGGTGGAATTGTCTACATCGATTTTACGAATACCTTTAATAGTAGTAATACTTTATATTAATAGTACTATTTAGCGTACCAAAAGTAGTGCTTAAAAAAGTTTAAATCCATATTCAAATCAATGTAATATTCTTACTGCAGGTTGTTTCCATTATATATATTATTTACTCGGCACAACCAATAGTAACGAAGATATTGCTGAATATTCCTTTAGCGGACACAATGCGGAGTATGGATTACATCATCAACATTCCGTTAGGACCACCACGTTGCATTCTTGAAAAAAAAATTACTTTAAATTCTTCATCACAAATGCCATCGTCTGCTTCTGACCTATTAAGGATTCTTCAATTTAAGAGCACTACGAAACGACATCATCCCCATCATTTCAAGCAGATAGTTTAAAGCCAAAATATGCTAGAGAAGATTTTGCATTGTCAATAATTTTGCAAGCTCTTGCTGACACTATATGGATACACCTTATCACACCAAATGCTCAGAGGAAAGTAAACTAGCACAGAAATAGGTATATAACACCATTTATGCGCATTTAAATTTCCAACAAGATCGGTTCTATACAATTTTTCAATCGGACGAATATTAAAGAAGATTTTTCGAAAATCACCCCTCTAAACCCCCAGTTCCCTATTTCAGTAATTAACGAACTTGACCTTTAGTTTTACATAAAACTATTATATGTAGAGTTTGGTTAAGATAATACATATATTGCGACCACTATAGCGGTAATAGGCAGTACTCGTAGTAGCTAATTTCCCTTAAGAGAAATCTGCTAATGAAAGGAGAAACAGAGAATGATTGAGAGAGGAAGTAATTACGTGTAATATTGGCTCAAGCATCCATGGGAAATGTTAAGGGTGCAGAGAGAAAAAGATTCAGTTAAAGCAATACCCAACGTGTCTAATCATGACTCTATAGTTTACACAGTTGCATCCTAGAAGGTTAGCAGTCTGAACAGGAATACTAGAAATATGAAGAGTAGTTCTGGAGGGTCCAAACGTGAATATGGACGCCAGAAACACGAATTAATTTATTTGATATAATAACTCATATTCTGTTCTTAGAAATACAGATAAATGGCTGGAGGATAAATGTCGTTCAGATTGGAAAGGAAAAGCTATGTTATAAGAATGTTAGATTGAAAAAACAAGTGCATAATGCCAACATCAAAGATTATATAATTGGAGTGTTAATAATTAATTATAAAATCAGGTTAGTAGCCAGGATATGGTTTTGAATCCATTTAGCTTTCAACTGAAAGATTTTATACTTTCAATAATAATAATATATTAAATTGTGTAGGGATGTGGCGACCCCATCGCAGATCTTCAGATTGAAACTACCCACTGGTCCTCCAGGTTGGGGGAATACTTACACTGACATACACACTGTACACAATGCACTAACACTTACATAAGGTCACACTCAGTACACACCCCAGGGTCACCTTCCCTGGGAGATACACCTGGCAGTAGGTATAAAATGCAACCCATTATAAAATATGCGAGGAACAAAGAAAACAGCCTCAGACGAATCTGGAGTAAGAGCTGCTCCAGAGGGAATTGATTGTCAGCCCTCAACATCGTCAGGTAGTGTGATGTTGTACGGCTCCGTAAGACCCCCGACTGTACCAATGGCCCAAAATTCAAGCTCTGACTTCAGCTTGGATGAGGATGACTCTCCTCCCGCTCCAGTGTGAAAAAGTAGGCCAAGGAGTACGCAACAACGCATGAAACGGACTAAGGACATGCATACTGCAGTTATGCGAGCCTACTACCTGGCCACAAAATGTGACACTGAAAAAACGGGATATACTAGACGCATTGAGCAGTATTGGAATGAACTCTATCCTCAGATTACATTAAAGTCTCAAAACCTTTCAGATCAAGTTAGGCGCATATTGCGAACAGGTAAGATACTGACAAATTTTGAACTTGAGGAAATTAAAAATGAAGTAAGGCAGACCATTAGACTAGAAAATGAAACTGAGCAAGTAGTTGTTAATGAGCCAACGCAAATCAATGATATGGAACAAGAAGTTGAACCAATAAGAGAAAATGATGGGACAAATATAACTATTGCCCTAGATGATCTGCTTATGTCCGAATTCGTGAAATATGAAGGCATTCCTTTCCATATGAGGCCAAGCATCCCAAGAATTCCATATAATAAAAAATCATTAAGTGCTGTTAAAACTATGAATAATTTTTTGGAGTCCCGTGTTGAATCAGTCGATAATATCGAGCAAATTAAACATTGGACATATTCAGCTGCAAGAGGAGTGGCGTGCTATCTAGGTATAGTTCGAGAAGATACTAAAAACTCTCAGAACAAAAGCCAACAAAGTCTGGGTATTCCGCAATGGAAGCGACGATTAGAGAAAAAGATAGTTGTCCTTTGTAAGAGAATTGGTATCTTGACTAACTTCCTGTGTAATCCAGATGGTTCTAGTGGCAAGCTCAAAGGTAAAATTGATGAAATTATTGTTCTTCATCTAGGCTTGGTAAATGAGAACGATCTTATTGAGACTCTACGAACCTATTTAGATAAAGAAAAACAAAGGCTTGCTGTATATGCTAATAGGATACGAAGATACAAAGAATCACATATAAGGAAGAAACAAAATGCACTATTTAGCACGCAAGAAAAATATTTTTACCACAGCATTGGCACAAGCATGGTTAAGAATCAAATAGATTGTAATGTCAACGATTTGACCAATTATTGGGCAAATATTTGGGAATTACCTGTGGCTCATAGAAGTGAACAATGGATTAAAGATCTCACACACGGATTAAAAAATGTCAACACATGGATTGACAGGCCATGTTACAATACCTGAAGATTTCGCTGAGGGTGTGACCTATATGATTCCGAAAAAGGAAGGTCACTTAGAACCTAAAGATTACAGGCCCATTACTTGCTTAAATGGAATCTATAAACTATTTAAACCTATAATTAGTGCTAAAATAAATTGACATCTTGTTTCCAACGGGCTTCTTGCTCCAGAGCAGCTAGGTTGTAAAAGCGGTGCTAAGGGATATAAAGAGTTATTAGTTATAGAGTCATTTATAGCGTCTCAGGTCTCCAAAAAACAGGGGAACAGCATGGATTGACTACAAGAAAGCGTGTGACTCAGCACCTCATAGTTGGCTAATTGAAGATTTAAAAGTTTTTAAAATTGCTCCAAGTGTAACCAATTTATTGTCACGTTTAATGGCAACATGGAAAACTTCGCTTGCATTGGAAAGGGGAAGACAAAATTCCAGAGCAAGACAATTAAAATAAAAAGAGGTATTTACCAAGGTGATAGACTCAGCCCCTTATGGTTTTGCCTAGCTATGAATCCCATGAGCCAAATAATTCGAGACAATAAATACGGTTACGAAATTTCTATAGGTACAAATGAAACTAAAGTCATAGCCTTTATATGGATGACCTAAAGTTATATGCAAAGACACCTACCCAGTTGCAAAGCATGATAGGCATAATAAAGAATTATAGTGATTCTTTCTGTTGGCATGTCTTTTGGGTTATATAAATGTGCTATCTTGCATATTTCACGAGGTCAGAAAATGACTACAGATAATATAATAGTTTCTGATGAAACCTATATTCACGAACTAGAAAGGACTGAATCATACAAATATCTTGGTTTTCAACAGCATCTGAAAATAGCCTAAAAAAACCTATTAAAAATGAATTTATTAAGCGCTTGCGAATTATTTTTAACAGCTATCTTTCAAGCCGATATAAAATAAAAGCAGTTAATACATGGGCGATACCATCTCTTATCTATATTTTTGGCATAATAAAATGGTCTGATACTACTCTTGATGAGTTGGATAGACTCATGCGAACGGAGATGACAAAAGCTAGAATGCACCATCCGATTTCATCTATAAAACCTATCTATCTATCTATTTTTTTTCTATCTCTTCTTTTTCTGGCCTATGGCCAGGCTGTATTTATCGAGGAAACAAGGAGGACGAGGCCTTCTCAACATCCGAATTCTATGTCGGTCTCAGGAAGTTAACCTGAGACGTTATATAAGATCGAATGATAGCCACGTCTTCAAAGAAATAGTTAAACATGATGATGGGGTTACGGCCTTGAACTTGAAATGTAGGAACAATCCTGAAGTTATAGATGAATCCCATTTTCTTTCAGAATGACAAAGTAAGGAATCCCATGCCGAAAAATTAAGAAAATATCAAGAATTGGTTATCGAGCTCTAAGAGGTATACAAACTGAAATCTGCCATAGTTACGCCTATTATAGTAAGTTCAAATGGACTCGTGCGAAAAACAACGATAGCAGGCACCAAGAACTTGAATCTACCAACAACAATTATTAAAGAAGCACAGCAAGGGGTACCTGCCGATACTGCCAGAATCATGAGAAAATTATTAAATTCCCCATAACATGTCACAATCACAAACTCCATATCGATTGGATTTTCCCCCGATAGGGATTTTACTCCAGTTTTCACTGAGTTTAAACCTCCCCATAATATATGGGGGGGGGGGAGAGAGAGAGAGAGAGAGAGAGAGAGATTTATTACAGTGAATAATTTTTAGTAAAGTTTTTTGTAGAAAAATATAGTTGCATAGCCTATTATAATTTGAGGTTTTTGGTGCTTCCTTTCGACCAGTGTGTGCATGTACATACGTGTTTATTCATAGGTGTATATAAATGGATATACCGAAATTGTGATAATTATTATATTATACAATAAATGTAATATAATTTAAATAATTCTAATATAATATAAATAAATAATAATATTAAAGTAAACATAAATGGGACAATTATTATATTACTATAAACGATTATTGTAGAATTATACGTATATATAAAAATCTTAGCGGCAGGCCATAGTGAATGATTTGAGACTGTTATAGAGACCCGGGTCCTATAAGGATTATGCCAAAAATTAAGATAATAAGGTATTAAGCTGACAAATGTTTAAAATCATTACCATTGTGAATTCAAAACTATTGAAAAACGATCTCTCATATATACGCATAATTGGTATAATCTATAGCATAAAGAACTGCTTGTTAGAGAAATCAGGCTTGATTATACAATGGGTTGGGTGTGTGGCAGGAGTGCAGCGATAAGGAGGTCGTAAACTACCAACTTCATGGATAAGGCAGAGCCCTTGCCACTCCAGCTCTCATAAACATCCCCTAATCTAAACAAGGGACCTCTTAATTCTCAAATGAAGTGATGATCGCAGCCTGTAAAAACCACCTCGCTATCATTCCTAGACCTAATGAATGGCCCATTTAGATAACAGATACGGGAGTTTGTTTAGTCTGAGGGTAGCAGAGGCAGGTTTCCGTATTAGAACTTGTGATATTTGAGAATTTTGTACATAAATTAATCTGAATTATATTACGATATAATAATTATAATATACTGGCTGGATGTGAAATACTTGCTGGGTCCAAATACTGACAAAGACACATTAAGGTAGCATAAGTGCAACATCAAGCTCTAGTACAGAAATTCGCCTTGGTAGACAGAACGGTCGCTACAATCCCCAGCACATTATTGGAAAAAGATAATGTAAAGATACACTGGGAGGAATCAATGATAACTGACCGCACTGTGCCGGATATTCTCATTATTATTAGACTGGTGACGTTTCTGACATTGGATCACCCAATGATGGGAATATTCGAAAATACTATGCCGACTAAGTAGGAAAATACAATAAATTAGTTATTGAGCTTGAGGGTGTATACATGCTTAAATCTGATATAGTTACGGCAATTATCCTACAATGGACGCGTGCCTAAAACAACTATAATAGGCACTTCAAATTTAAATCTGGCACTAGAAATTAAAAAAGGAGCACAACAAGGGTTTCTTCTGGATAATGCGAGGATTGTGCGGAAATGTTTAAGTTCCCGTTAGCATATACGTCGCAATTACAATCTCCACACCGGTTGAATAACCCCAAGATGTGGATTTCAACCCAGTATTCGGAGATTAAACCTCCCCATAATAATAGTAGTATATATATATATATATATATATATATATATATATATATATATATATATTATGTATAATAATACAAAATATATACAGTAACATAATAATAATATGCAAGATATTATGATACTAATAGTATACTCATTTTCCATGAATAGTAAACTCGCTGGACTAATACAAGTACAATCAATACAGTGAAGTTGTATTAAAATCACTATTTGTACGTGGAATTGAAGTCTCAGAAATTGTAGACGCTATGAAGTAGTTCTACTTGTTATTTTAGTTACAGTCAACAAATAAACAGTGCCTCGTGAGATATATATGAGCATATGTTTTTTATCACTAGCCGTGTGGGGCCTAGCTTTAATTCCCAGTTCTGATTACATCGATTTTTACTAACGATGAAATAGAAAATAGTGTGTGAGGTAGCGTGATCAGTATGCCATTCCATTAATGAAAGAAGCACTTGGAATACAAGTCTGCAGCAATTAAAATATGCAAAGCAAAAGAGTTGGAGAGAATTTTAATTAAGGTGTAAATATTAAAACAGAAAAAAACAACAACTCCAAACTCAAAAGACTTAAGGAAGGAATGACTGTCATTCTGAAGTTTATACGGATAACGATAGTCAAATCTTTGAAAGGCCCCTTCAGAAGCTTCATATTGTACCAGCCGATCCAAATACCTGATGGCCACACATGTATGCTTTCTAGGTTGATTATATCACTGAGAAGGAAATAATACAGTTCCTCAGTGAAATGAAATATAGCAAAGCTGCGGGAATAGGTAAAATAATATCCGAAATCATGAATAGCATGTCCACCACAGGTCACGAAGTACACCTGCCACATAGGTCATCTGCTGAACCTGCCATGAAAAGGAAATTTATAAAGGAAGGGCAGGGAAGTTTCTATGATAGTTCAAATTTATCAGAAGATTGACCAAACGGAGGTCTCCTCAAGAGGAAACAGGTCACTGGAACCACTAAAGTGACTACTTATAAATTGAGATAATTGACAATTATAGCTTTCTCATGTGAACTGTGGAATTTTCTCAGTCTAGAGATAGTGTTAGCACTGGAGTGGGTGAATGAGACCTGTAGTGGTAACGAGGGACATTAATCACACTAGTAAAGAAAGATATCATGAATTGTTCAACATCTGGACAGGCTGTCAGGGCATCCAAGTTTTGGACCTTTTGGAAGGTGGGTCGTAGGTGATTTTTGATACAGCACTCGCACCATTTGGCGGGACAATAACTGCTATTCATAATCCTTTTCTGTTTTTCGTTAGCGAGGGACCAGTTACCATGGAAACATTAGGCACCAGAATTAATTTCCAAGAAATTTTTTTTTTAAGTTTAGACAAACGTGTGTAAAATAAAATAAGTAGCTACTCAGAGCGTTGCCTACAACCCGTGCATCGCCTTACCCAAAAAAAAACAATTTACACAAAACCTTCTTCAACATGCACTAATATGCATTACGTTTATTTATTTAAGCTTATTCAATTTATTTATGTGTAACATAATGAAACGCATTATTTGTACCTAGGTAAACTTTCAATTCAATCAAACCAACTTTCACATAGAAATTAAAACTTTCAAATTTAGCAGTTTATAGTATAGAATAATGAGAGTTACTTCACAAGAAGCCATACAAATAGCAAGAAAAAAATAATGTTATATCAGGAAATATAGCTTATTTGGTATCGCACCTTCGACTACCAGTCATATTAGTAACATGAACTATTATATGCCGACAATTGTCAAGAAAGAAATTCTCGTTTTTTATTGGATTTAATGCATATATGTATTTATAAATTCACACACACACACACACACACACATCAATGTATTTTGCAGTTATGCTTTTTTTTTAAAATAATGTTTGTGTGATAAATGTTTAGAAAATCTTGAAATAGTTTTTCAAAATACTTCCAATTTTAAATAAAACTTCTAAATGTGACGGTTCCAACATAATAGCATTTTGTGAAGCGTCATGCACGATTTCTGGGAACAACTTTTTTGGGCTAGCTCAAACTGGGAAAGAAATTTACTTTGATTAAATGTGAAGGCCCCCAATAATTGATATCTTGAAGTGTGGATAACGTGAAGCATACATATTGTACGACTGGTTCAGAGTGGTGGAAAGGGGAATACAAATTCAGAAAGGATATGTTAAATTAACATATTGTAATGTTAAATCTTGAAAAAAATATAAGATTAAAATACCTGCTAATAGCAAATTCAATGTAGCTTCATTCATATGAATTTGTGGAAGAGACTTGCCAAACCTCCAGGACTATACTAAGGATCGGTACAGCTTCAGTCTATAAATAGTGTACGTGCTTCTTCTGAGGTAGGGGGGGGGGCTATATCATTGCATAAGGTCATGCGACAATGGGAAACGTTCCAACGTGCGTACAGAAGTCCTGTTCTTTCGGTGGGAGGGACTTCCAATGGAAATAAGTTTCGAAGTCCTTATTGATTCCAGTAGGAGGGGCCAAGTCAATAGCAACTGTCATCTCGATTGGCTGGAATACTTATTTTATTCTTGAAAAAAAAAATAGTCAGCCATAGTTTGATGCAACAATGGCCCCTATTGGTTAGGCGGAAAGCTCTTATTGACGAGGATATAGCGGGATAAAGCAGTCATTGCGCAGTTCACTTTAAGACTTCGGACTAGATCCATCACAACTGTCTCCCAAAGCGGCCTAGTCCTGTCTCACAACCAGCTCAACTTATCGAATGTTCAGCATCAGGCCCGTCGATGTGAGTTATCACTTATATATACTTAATTTTTAAGTTCAATTAAGTTCTCAATGACTTCCGACTATCGTAGAGCGTCCAAACAATTGGAAATGTGTACTGGAAACAGATATGTAACCTATGCAGCTCGTAATTGTGGGGGGTTGTATTCTTCTGATCGAATTATCATAACTGACATTGTATACTAAATTTGAGCATAATCATGTAGTGTCTACTTTGAAGTCACTGCTCCACATAAATTCCAAAAGTTATAGAAATCCACCTAAATTTCTCCATCGCCTATGGTAAATTTCTACATTAGAAATTTCTAAATTCGGAAATGGTACCTAACACCGTTGGAATATTCGAAAATGAATACTGATAATGAATACGAATTGGATGAACTTAATAGTTTAACGAAATTCATTTTAATTTGAATGACACGCTTATGCAATTAGAATTGAATTTCCTAAAATTGTTGCAACCGTCAATTTTACCAAATCTACATGCAACTTCTCTGGTGTTAAATGTGTTGTTTTATACACACACACACACACATATATATATATATATATATATATATATATATATATATATATAAATGTTTCTATATAAAGGCTTTAAATAATACCCGTATTTGTTTCCGACAGACGCAAGATCTTGTGAATGCTTCAACTGCCAAAAAAGTTCTTCTTATAATTATTTAAGGATTTTTACATTGTCATAAACCGCAACAGTTACACAATACTGTAATTCTCCTTATTATTGAATAAATAGAAATGATTTTATAATCGAGATAACTTTAATGAATAATATTCCATACAAATGACCATTATTAGTCTGAAGTAGAGAATAGTAAAGTATCTTATTAATTTATTCAACGAACCCTGAAATATTAATAATTGAAGAAAGAGGACCGAAAGCGCGAGACAAATACCCTTCGCCCCTAGACACATGGTCTTGTTTATAATACTTTATTTCCTTATGTTTGACTTTTTCATCAAAATAGAAAGTTTTTCCCCCATTTCTGAGGTATAAGCAAACCTATAAGTTCTAGAAAATTCGCTATATTTTTAATTAACTGAGGGTTTGCGCACTCCTCGCCTTATCATTTCTATTGTTAATTTGAGAGTTATTTTATTGATTTCTTTCCCAATGAATCTATGAGCTGCCCCACCTCGTGTTAATTATTTGGACAAATCTTAACAGCTCGGACTGAATAAAGATGGGTAATAGGTGTTAGGTGATATCTTCTAGATTTAGATTCTAAAATTCTAGACTAACGGCACAAGCAGTATGTATTAAAAAATATCCGTCATGCTGAAAGACGTAAAGATGACGACTTGAAATTTAAAGTAAACAAAAAGTATATTCAAAAGAATTAAAGGACAGTACTTTATAGAGAAGATGGGGCATATTATATTTTATGATCTCATGCATAATAATTTATTTATTTGTATGTTTGGTGTCACTCAATTTGTAGCGATTTACACCCTTCAAATAAACCAAATGGTAATAAAACATTACTCCGAATTGTTGAATATATTGAATATAAATTTATAGTTGTTGCTAGGCAATATCACTAGTGGCAAATAAAGTAAGAACTAATTGAATAAAAATTATTAAATCAGAGAGAATTATTGAACGGGAAAAGTCATGAAAAGGAAATAGAAACAGAACACGAATAATTAACAAAAGACAAAAAACCAAGAAACGAAACAAAAGCTTAATGTTAAATTCAGCAAAATGTAAAAAAAAATATTTTATAAAAGTAAATAAAACTATGATTAGTAATAATTTATAATAAATAAACAAGATTTTCTTTTTTCAATTTGTAAAATTACACATTCAGAATTCGTTATTTAGAAGATCGTCTAGATTGTAAGGTAGATTTATGTTATGTCGTCTTCTGCAGTCAGTAAGTGTTTTAAAGTTAGTAGTCTATAACATAGGAAACATGTTGGTGGTTCAGATTTTTCCATAAGGTATTTATGCATTAGACGGGAATACCATGTCACGGTCGAACAAGAACCACCTATTTATACCTATCTTATTGAAGTTGGATTACTATATGACCATTCCACCGTTGTATTATTGATTTCACTTACCTTGCAAAATATTAATATTCTTGTTCCCAGTTATGTACAATCTTGTTTTTAGCAGAACTCCCCTCGCTCCAGCGGTCGCAATTTTTGTTTGATCGTTACCAAACTCGAAATTTAAACGTTTTATGTACAAAGACAGATCAAGTTCGTTAATGGCAGAAATCAGACCAGTGGAAGGAGGGGGGGGGTTAGAGGGGGGATTTTCGAAAATTCGAAATATCTCCGTTACTATACGTCGGATAGAACCAATCTTATTGCAAATTAAATATACTATAAATATTGTTATATACATTTATTCCCTGTCTTGAATATTAACCGAAATATTGGCATTTTTCAGTTTCCAGCGTTCATCAAAGCCCCACTTATACTCATGTTACATAAACAATACTCTGTTATGTAATAAACCATATTATTCAAAGCTTAAATACCATAAATTGTTTTCAAGAGACCTTTATTATACGAGATAAATGCAAATATGTCACCGTGACCCCCCCCCTTCTTAAGTTCTTGGACTACTAAAATTTGATTGATTGAGATAAAAATTATTCTGACCCATTATAAATTACAGTACTAGATATAGTGAATAGTCTTCAATAAAATTGATGTTATATTCTGATATATTTCCGTAATTATTTTCTTTCCCTGTGAGAGAAGTTGAAGACACACTTGTTTGTTTACATTTCAGGTGCTTCACGTCTGGACGTTTCTTATTATCGTTCGTATCTATTCACTTGATGTTGACGGTGCTATAGTATTACCAGTATGTAGATTTATCTATTATTAAACTTCGCGAGGGGAATCTGCTTAGTTTACGCAGCCCCTACGTGACGGACTTGTAGTAATAGAGTGCGTCAGTTAGTGTTACTTGAGTTATGTCGATGTCGCTTTGGTTGTTGCAATGTTGGCTTGTGTATCAACCATAGTGCTCTCATTTATACCAATATGGCCAGATAACCAAAATTAAGTGGCTTTCTTATTTTTCAACTGTAAGATTGTCCTTTATTTAAGTTATGATGGGGTTATATGTGTAAACCACTAAGACTTTTTGCAAAAAACTAATGGAGTCCATGAATAATAAATGATCATGCATATTAAGGGATATACTGTTTCTTTCCTAGAAAAAAAAAATCTTCTATTTTGGCAGATTTCCGTTAAGGGAAGGCAGCCATTGAGGATGAACGCATGAAGCGATGTACGAAACATTTATTCAGATGTCCATCGATCCTACCTAGAAGACGACGAAAATGGGGTCCGTTCAATATTATATATATATATGTCTGGTTGGATCGAAAACGAGTATATATATCAGTAATCTTATTGAATATTTAATGTTCTATATATATTTTCTTTATCACGAATATTAACGGAGATATATGGATGTTTTAGTTTTCGACTTTGAGTAAACCCCATTCCTATTCATGTCATATTAACAATATGCTGTCATAATCATAAACCACTTCATTACAAGGTTAAATACCAAATATGGTTTTCATTGAACTTTTACTTAGTGAGGTAAATGAAAAAAATGATGTGATGACGTCATGAATTAAAAGTTTTCGTTGTTTACTCGAAAATTTTTATTTTATATATACCATGTTTAGCCATTTCATTCAAAACTTAAGATCGTATTTGCTATTAGCTAAAATTGGGGGTAGAATAGTGGGAGATTAGAGAGGGGGGAATTCAAAATATTTCCGATATTATAAATCGGATAATAAAATGTTATATAACCTATCTTGGTAAGCTACCCATGTTCTACAATTTTGTTCTATGCGTTTTTTCATAACGCAAGTTTCAAGGAAGTTATTCGCGCGTTCTTGTTTTCAGCCTTCAGTAACCCCCCCCCCCTCACCCTTCTACTCATCAGGTTTTTTTTTACATAGACATGGAGAATATGAGGTGAGAGGACATCACAAATGTGTTATACCAGCACGTAGGAAATCTGCTTAGTTACGCAGCCCCTGTGTACTTCTACCTTATACAACGTTTGCAGCAATTAAAATTACTCCTAGCTAAGTTTGAACGAGAAGAACGTTTTACGCTACAAGCACCTCTAAAAGGTCGCTCACTGGAACTTCTCTTGTGTAATATCAAAGAAAACTTAGAAAGAAGGGACTCTGATAAGAGTATAGTCTTTTAGTCACATATATCAACATATTTATGGTTAAAATAAATACTAACAATACAGAACTAATATTGAGAAAATAAGAATGATCAGCCAACTAAGACTAGGAAGGGACAATGCGATAAGACTAAAATGTAATAAAGAATTACACGTCATCGATACCACAGCTGTATGCTAAGTATGCAATGAGGACTATGAAATCCTAGAACACTTGATGTGCTTATGTCCACGTTACCAAGCTGTGAGAAAAGAGTTCAAAATCTCATCACAAGGTATTGCTGACTTCCTGCAGATCACGTCCCTCGACAAAATAAATAATATCTGCAAGTAGTAGTATTATTTTATGATATATTTTGTTTAAATATATTGCACTCTGTAAGACAAATAAATCATTTTTCTATTCTATTCTATAACGTTTGGAGATAATTCTTTTAGTTGGACATTTAACAATAAACTCAATGTAGGATTTTTTTTTGGCAGACTTCCGTTAAGTATATATACAGATATAAATATTTATATGTTGACGCTCTAGCGGTCACAATTTTTGTTTGATCATCAACAAACTTGGTATTTGACCGTTTTACGTAAAATTAAAGATCAAGTTTGTTAATGGCTGAGATCGGACCAACTGGAGATGGGGGTTTAGGAGAGGAAAATCGAAAATTCGAAATATGTCAATTATTATAAGAAGAATCGAAAAATTCTTTATATAACCAATCTTGTTGCAAATTTCATTAACTATATACCTTGTTCTATATATTTTCTTTGTATTTTTCTAGTCATCCGATGTTCATCTCATATAATAATTCTTGTTTACATAGCCGTCATACAACGGGAAATATAGGGAATAGATGGTGAACTGAAATCATCAGAGCTTTATATAACATCAAGGGAAATCTGATCCTAAGTCACTACCACTACTAGTTACCAGTTGAAACAAAAATTATACAATTACAGAATAGTAATTATATTTTAAATTATTTTGTCAAATTATCTCAATCCCTACAAATCACTTTTGCTCCCAGTACAATTAATGAAGTTTTGAGCAAATAAGGAAACAGAATTATTTTAAAACACCATTATGTGTGCTACGTAAACTAAGCAGACTCCCCAAGAAACGGGAATGACACAACTGATCTCATTATTGCCATATATTCTCTATTTTTATATAATAATCCGATGAGTAGAAGTGGGAGTTTACTGACGGCTTAAAACAAGAAAGTACTTATAACTCGCTTTATATTTGAGTTATAAAAAAATGTATATAACAACATTTGTAGAGCATCAATAGTTTAACAAGATTGGTTCTATTACATCTTCCCATCCTTCTAAATAACGGAGATATTTCGAATTAACCCTTCTTCAACCATTAACGAATATGTGCTGAAGTGTTGAATGAAACGATTAAATATCGAATATGGTATAGGTCAAATTAACATTTTCAAGTCAAGAAATAAAATTTAAATGATGACGTCATGACAGAATGTATTTGTATGTATTTCATTTAGTAACGATCTGTTGAAAACAATATTGAGTACTTATGTTTGTGATATAAGAAGGCATGAATAGCTTTTTGTTAAAGTTATACGGGTGGTTTAGTGAAAGCTGAATGTTAAAATAAAAAAAAAAAAACAATAATTTTGGTTAATATTCAAGACAGAGAAAACGCGTGTGGAACATTATTTATAATGACTTAAATTTGTAACAAGGTTCGTTATACACAGTTTTTCGACTCATACTTATGGAGATATTCTGAATTTTCGATGTTGTCTCCCGATTTTGGGCCTTTAACGAATTATCTTTATTTTTGCATGAAACACATAAATCGAGTTTGGTTACTATCACACGAAATTAGGTAGCAGACAAGTGTGTGTGTGTGTGTGTGTGTGTGTATATATATATATATATAAAACTTTGATCGGACCCCATTTTTGTTATCTACTACGTAGGTTCGAAGGACAGGTGAAGAGTTTTCGAAAATCGCGTCTTGAGCACAACCTCAATGGCTGATTTCGCTTGACTCGAAGTTTGTTAATATCAGTGGTGTTGCTTAATTAGAATCCCTTTTACGAAATTTCATAATATGTAACCAAAGCATTCATTTAGTGAAAGGCATTTTCATACAACTCGTCTCATTATTGCTCAAAATGATTGCATTTTTTCTTTTACTCCTTCGTAATAAATTGCTTATTTACTCATTTCCGAATATTTTAATGGATGAAATTATATTGCTTTTAATGCTTATTTTTCAGTATTAGGTTTCGTATTACAAACTTCAATTTAAAATGGGCGGACGGCTCTACAACAAAAAGTCGTAAAATAATAATTAAAAATTAACAAAGTTTGCAGAAAATAGAAAAAAAACTTAAATAGAATTTATGTTATGGTGGAAGTTTCATTAATAATTCTTCTTTAACTGTACTAAGAATTGGACATAAGTAGTGAAATATAAACAGAAGGCTACTAAGTAACTATGACGAACGTTTCTTAGTAAGGAAAGTGAATCCCAAAATTAGTGCACCCATTTAAGCTATAGAATTGAATTCTAGACCTAGGAAAACATTGTACCAGTGACTATTCGTTGAGCCCTTCAAAAGAATTAATTTTATTTTGGAGCTGTTAGGAAGAAATCGTTTGTTAGTAGGTAATACAAAATAAAGCGTCTTGAATTTGTAAATATGTACAAAAAACAGACTATTGGAAATTGTATATTCGCGACTTTTTGTTCGCTGGTGAAACTAAAATAAGTATTTATCAATCTGGTGGAAAATTGAAAATTTGGGGGAAAAGAATTTATAAGCTTACCTTACAGAATCTTCCACAGAGATGCTCTTTTGTGGGGGTTCTCGGCTGGAAGGGTTGGATTGGGGCAATAAATCTATTGATGAATGCCTGAAGAATAAGTAAGAATTTTAATCCAGGATTTAAAAGGATCAGTGGAAAGCTTGGGATTTTAAAGGGAATTTGCTGTTTACCAGGATAATGCCCCCCCTGATTTCAATGTCATCGAAAATTCATGGGTAACATTAAAAAACATTATTTAATACGAACCAGCTAAAGGTAAAAATAACTGAAGAGTGGTGCAAAAGTTTATATCTAATTGCACTCTTTTAGGGAATTTGTTGTTATTTCCAATGGTGGGTAGGAAACGCCTACAAGTTGAACATTTTAGGGGAGTACTTCTTCATTGAGATAAAAGCCACCAAGAAAACACAAATCATAAATATTTTCATAGTAGTCTGGAAGTAGACGTCGCTCAAGAGGACCTAGTTGTTGCAATTGAGATATGTAATTACTCCAAAGCCGACCCAAATACACCCTTTATATATATATATATATATATATATATATATATATATATATATATATATACATAAATACATATGGGATGCACATTTTTTAAAAAAAAAATTGAACGAACCTCTATTTGTCATCTATCAATGGAAGCATGATGAATGTTTGGAATGATTTTTTTGAAATTCAAACCTTGACCAAAATCTCAATTACGTCCTCTGTAATTATAATCATAACCCGAACTAAACATTTATTTCCTCATATATAAGAAAGCAGAACAAATTGATATATTTCAAACCGTTTTGTCCCTATGTACGGCCATTTCACCTTGGTCGATATTTGGAGGAGACGGACGGGTTACAATAGCGACCCACTATGATTAATTCTATAAAAAGTGATTCATGTATTTTTTTAAACGCTATTTTTGATGATAGCCAGCAAGGAAACGACTATTTCAGCCTGAAGATCACAGGAATAATATTTCTACACCCCCCCCCCTCCAAAGTTTGTCTCACAAGGTATTCTGTATTTAGTAAGAACCCGATGTAAAGAAACCTTGAAATGTGCATAGAAAATTAAATTATTTGAAGTAAAATACCTTAAAGGGACAATCGCTTTGAGCATGAGCAGGGCATTACTGAAGAATGACAATACAAAAGAGAAACAAATAAACAACTATTCAACAGCATCGGTTATTCGATCTGATTCTTGATGACGGAGATATAGATGATTATGTATAATGTAATTGTCTACTGCCCATCTCCCCTCCTCCTAGTGCAAATTAACTAACATGCTTTTTAGTTGTATATGAATCGTTCGAGCAAAAGTCGCGCCTCGAATACAATCTCAATTGGAATTCCTCAAAGCATTAAAAAAATATGTTAGATGGGCGGTAATAGAATTGTATGGGGGAGTGGTGTCTTTAAAATTCCAACGATGGCATTTTTTAAAAGAAGTTAATGGATGCTTCTAAAAGATGCATTCGTGTCGAGCTATCATGAAAAAATATAATTTCCTATCCTCCCTACAGTTATGGCCCTATGAACTTCGACCCTCTCTCTCCGGCGGCATTCTTTTTGTATGTGCAAGCCATTGCCTCTTTCCCCTCCTGATAAAGAAAACGATGCCAGACTCATTAAAAAAGTCCTTACAGTTCATCATCATCATCATCATTTATTCTTACTAAGCAGAGATCTATCCTTACTCAGCATTTTCCTCCACCAACATAAAGAATTCCATCTGTCTCAGGTGATAATGCCCTGGTCTCACTTCCATAAGTACCGCCGGCTGTTTAATGAATGGTTTATATCGTATAGATCAAATAAGCATTTTCCATAAAAGAACATAAAATCATAATTGATGACATCCTCACAGAACGTATTTGCATTTACCTCACAGAACAAATGTACAATGAAAACACTATTTGGTTCAAATAATGTGGCTCATGATACAACAGCTTAGTGGGGGGGGGATAGCATGAGTAGTAGGAGTTTACTCAGTGAAAAAAAAAAAAAATACAAATATCTCGGATAATATTTAAGATTAAGAAAAATGTATGAATAAATACTTATAATAAATTGCATTTTCAATTAGACTGGCTCCATACAATTTTCAATCTGACGTATAATATTCGTGATATTTGGAATTTTCAATATCCCCTCAAAACCCCTCATCCCAATGGTTCGATATCCGCCGTTCAGGAGCTTTAATTTTACATGAAACGTGTAGATATATATTTTGGTAACGAAACGTAAATTGCGACCTCGTTACCATGATATATATACACAGTTTAGCAATCTCATTTCGTCAACTCATGCTAGTTAGAAGAATTTTTTTAAATCACTTCATGAGTATAACCTGAATAGCTGACTTCCACGAAGGGAAGCATGCTAATAAACTATTTGAAGCATTTAGAATACTAAATATATTTGGCGAAGGGTAGATCCGCCAATGATTAGGGTAAGAGGCTATTCAACGCCCCTAGAGCTCCCCTGGGGGCCGTTTGTCGGAGACCTGACAATACACAGATGTCAGGGGACGCCTAGACTCTTAACACCTCATTTTGCAGATTTTCTATAACCTTAACTGGGTTAGTGCCAAGATGTGATGCTCCTTGGTAAGTTTTTGCACATGGGGTATATTACTTTTAAAACTGCTAACAATAGTAATATAAGTATACTAACAAAGTCATATAGTAATAATAATATGGCACATTTTCATTAGAATTTACAAACAGAATTATGGAATAAGTCTTAAGATGAAAAACCAAAAGGAATTTTAAAGTGAACCTATGAGATATGTTATTATTTATAAACAAAGTATGAAATTATTATAATAATAAATGCTTTGAATCGATTCCATTTTATCCTCTGTGCCAGATTGGACAAATTAAATAGAATCCAATTATTAAATATATATATTTTTATATAACTATCTTTTCTTCATTTCTAGTACATATTGTACTTACCTACCCCCAAACATTTTGGCAGATTTCACATAAGGGATATATATATATATATATATATATATATATATATATATAAATATATATATTCTGATAACGCTCAAGGAGTCTCAAACTCGATATTTAAACGCTTTATGTAACAACTAAAACTAAAGAGATAGTTAACGGCTGAAATCAGACTAGTGGGGGCTTGACTCAACTGTTTCCTTTACTGATCAAGTTTAATAATTGAAATAAAACCAGAAGGTGTTAAGAGAGGTGAAAAAAAAATGCAAAGCATCTCCATTGCACAACAAAATGTTATATAACCTGTCTTGTTTCAAACATAATATTCTAAAATTGTTCGAATATATATCCTCCTCCCCCAACAACGCGAAATACCACTCTTAACCATGCCATTTTCTCTAAAACCGACTGTATCAATAAACATATTATCCCTAGCTGAAATTTCAAGCTCTGTTATTGTACATAGTCGTTTAATTAAGTACAGGAGAAATAGAGAATAGCATATGGGATGGAGTTATCTGTGTGGTATTGCAGCAGGTGGAAATGCAATTAGTTTACACAGTACTTACATGACGGAATTTGATTCCTAAGTAGTGTTTACATTTTGCTTGACCAAATTAAACCATTTCATAACCTCCGACAGAGTTTATTACATATGTACTATAAAGTTTTACAGTGGTATGAAGGTTCATACAAATTCTCGTTAGATCACCCTCACTGTTTTTCTCATCGAGGTACATTCTACAGTTTGATGGGGTTTATCTTGAAGCTATGTTCTACCACTTATGGTTATTCTTGGATGAGCTGTCTTCCTGGAAACTTAAGTAAAACGGGATGAGGAATTTGCTATGGCACAAGAAAATAGCTGAATTGAATTATAAAACTTTCTTCATATATTCACAGATCCTATTTAGGAGATGACGCAAAAATCTTACAAATTCCCCAGCAAAAACATTCCACTTCATAATACTTTGCATTCATTATGTTTTAGCACATTTCCCATAAGGGGAATACGTTATAGGTAGTTCTAATGATGACACAATTTTTAAAAACTTTCTTCAATGTCCTTGAACCTGTAAATTAGATGGCGAAAATGAAGTCGGTCCAATTTGTAATCCAATGAACGCAAAGGAAGTTTTCTATTCTAATAGCAAAACAAAATCCGGTTTCATATATTTCAAAGGAATTATTCGTTTTGAATTATTAATTGGTCCCCTTTAAACTTCGACTAGTTTTCAGTGACGTACTTATCTCCCAAAGCTCAAAAATGACTAGCCTTAGAATGTTGAAATTTAATATTAAGACTGTTGTAACATTTATCTGTGCACTGAAATTTAACATTAAGACTGTTGCACCATCTAGCTGTGCACGGAAATTTAATATTAAGACTGTTGTAACATCTAGCTGTGCACTGAAATTTAACATTAAGACTATTGTAACATCTCGCTGTGCACTGAAATTTAACATTAAGACTGTTGTACCATCTAGCTGTGCACGGAAATTTAATATTAAGACTATTGTAACATCTCGCTGTGCACTGAAATTTGTTAACATTAAGACTATTGTAACATCTCGCTGTGCACTGAAATTTAACATTAAGACTGTTGTACCATCTAGCTGTGCACGGAAATTTAATATTAAGACTGTTGTAACATCTAGCTGTGCACTGAAATTTATTAACATTAAGACTATTGTAACATCTCGCTGTGCACTGAAATTTAATATTAAGACTGTTGTAACATCTAGCTGTGCACTGAAATTTAACATTAAGACTATTGTAGCATCTAGCTGTGCACTGAAATTTAACGTTCAGACTGTTGTAACATTTAGTTCTACACCTGCCCCTTTGATCGAAGTCAGCTAATGGAGCTCAGTGAGGAGCGGAAGTAACATATTTCCAACTTCTCTGTATCCATTAGAGATACAGAAGATTCGGCTCGTTTTAAAATGGCTATGTAAATTAAATTACTTTTGATCTAATGCATTGGAACGGAGATAGCGCATGTTACATTCCAATGGAAGAATTTTAATGCAGGAAAACACTCTTTATTTAATTCTACACGGACGCAAGGTTATATTTTAGTAGAATAGTCTACAAAAATATTTAGTGAAACATATCAGAATATCTCTCTCTCCCCTGCCCCATATAATCGATATCTGTCTATAATTATAAGTATATATATATATATATATATATATATATATATATATATATATATATATATAAATTATTGGAACTAGACAAAAATATAACTAAAAATATAAACTGGTATATGGTTACAGCAATTTTTATTTAGTCGTTTTACAAATCTAAATTAAAATGTTTCATGTACAACTAAAGTTAATGTTCGTCCATCGCCAAAATCGTGACAGAAGGAATGGTTTAGAACACTAAAAAAGCCTAATCATGAACATTTCTGTTGCTAAACTTGGTACTGAAATAATTTAAAACCCTGCGTTTTGATGTGACATTAACATACAATGTTGGGAAAGGAATAGTAGCCCAAACTTAATATCATAAAGCAACTGAAAATCAACTAGAATTAGAATGGGATGACCACATGCCCATTTACCAAATGGTGTGAGACCAACCATGGCTCTTCATATGGAGATGAGCCTAAGAATAATTACATATATTTATTGAAGGTATCCATTTATAATCGAATTCCAACAGAAAAAAATATGTAAGTAGGTATTTGTATACACACGCGCATATATAGGGCGTCACAAATAACCAGCCACCTCCCAACCTTTATTTTTATGGATATTTTACAAGAATAAAATTTTCAGGATCACAATAGGATTGCCTGAAGCTAGTTTCAAGCACGTAAGCAATTTTAAAAAAGTTTGCCACGCAGGGGCTGCGTAAACTAAGCAGATTTCCCACGTGAAGATTTACAATAGAGAAATTTCACGAGAGCCGAGCAGTTAAGGAAACCGCCGAACTAGCTTTTGGCTGGAAAGTCACTCGTCCGTTAGCCGCCCAGATTTAATAAAAATGCAAATATTTCGGTTAATATTCAAGATAGGGGAAAAAGGTATATACCAATATTTGTAGTACATTTAATTTGCTATAAGATTGATTCTATACATTTTTTAGACCCGACGTGTAGTAACGGAGATATTTCGAATTTTCGAAATTCTCACCCTCTAAACCCCCCCCTCCCCTTGGTCCGATTTCAGCCTTTAACGAACTTGATCTTTTTTTTTACATAAAACAACTACATACCCTAAATACCGAGTTTGGTAACGATTAACAGGCATATATATATATATATATATATATATATATATATATATATATATATATATAGTTTTGAACGGACCTCATTTTCGTCATCTCCTAGGTAGTATCGATGGACATTTGAAGAAAAATTTCGAAAATACGTCGTGAGTACGACCTCAATAGCTGATTTCCCTTAAGGGAAATCTGCTTAAAGAAAACAAGGAATAAATAACACAGTTTTTAAACAATATATGAATGTTTGAATGCTTTTATCATTTCTATTGATTATCCAATAACTAGAGCAAATGGAATATATATGGTCCACTATTGTTGAAATATAAACCAAGACCTTGGAACATCTGTAGGTGCAGCTGTGCTCCAGCTCACGTAGGTCCTGTCTAAATATAGATACTTCCAAGTATATTCCAGTAAGGACTGAGGTCTGTGCCAAACTGCGTAGGCCAAAGTAAAGAGACCAGTAGCTTTTTTATAGCATAGGGAGCTGGAGATGCATTCTCTTTCTCCGATCCAGGGAGTATATCTCCATATGTTCAAAAGTCCCTCACGCAGGGGCTGCGTAAACTAAGCAGATTTTCCACGTAAAGTTATACAATAGAGAAATCTCCATACGAGTGCCGAACAGTTACGGAAACGGCCGAACTAGCTTTCGGCGGAAACGAATAGAAGCGACCATAGCTCGTCCGTTGCACTTAATAAAAATTCAAATATCTCGGTTAATATTCAAGATAGAGAATAAATGTATATAACAATATTTATAGTAAATGTGATTTGCAATAAGATTGGTTCTATACAATTTTTGATCCAACATATAGTAACGAAGATATTTCGAATTTTCGAAATTCTCTCCTCTAAACCCCCATAGGTCCGACTTCAGTCGTTACGAACTTGATCACTCTTTTTACATAAAACGATTAAATACCGAGTTTGGTGACGATTAAACAAAAATTGCGACAGCTATAGTGTTAAAAGACAAATATATATATATATATATATATATATATATATATATATATATATATATATATATAAATATATATAGTTTTGAACGGACCTCAATTTCGTCATCCAGGGTAGGATCGATGGACAATTCATGAGTACGACCTCAGTAGCCTTAAGGGAAATCTGCTAATATGATAGGTCACTCCTACTACAATTGTCTCAGCTTTCATTTTCAACAGGAGAAATTACATTACATTCATAATTAGAATCGTCATGTAATAATTATAAAAAATTTGGTGATGTTTAGATCCCCTTTAATTATTTTGAGGCGTATACACAAGGTTGTTTTAGCAGATTTCCCTTAAGGCAAATCAGCTATTGAGGTTGTACTGATGACAAATGTTCGAAATTTTTCTTCAAATGTCCATCGATCCTACCTATTAGATGACGAAAATGAGGTCCGTTCAAAACTGTATTTATATATATATATATATATATATATATATATATGTGTGTGTCTTTTACCGCTCTAACGGTCGCAATTTTTGTTTGAGCGTTACCAAACTCGATATTTAGTCGTTTTAAGTAAAAAGAAAGATCAAGTTCGTTAACAGCTGAAATCGGACCAGTGGGAGGGGGAGGTTAGAAGGGAGGATTTTCGAAAATTCAAAATATCTCCGTTACTATACGTCGGATCGAAAAATTGTACAGAATCAATCTTATTGCAAATTAAATTTACTATAAATATTGCTATATACATTTATTCTCTATCTTGAATATTAACCGAGATATTTGCATTTTTATTAAATCTGGGCGGCTAACGAACGGGTGACTTTCCCGCCTAAAGCTAGTTCGGCCGTTTCCTTAACTGCTCGACTCTCGTGAAATTTCTCTATTGTAAAACTTCACGTGAGAAGTCTGTTTAGTTTACGCAGCCCCTGCGCGACGGACTATTAATTGTTTTATGAGCTGTTAACTGAGATTTAATTTATAGAGAACGGCACAGTACATGGAAGTCAAGCAGTTGCAAATTGTATGTGAAAACGACATAAAATTTGCAACTGTCAGCCTCAGCTTGCTTCGAATAGCGTTAATTTATTCATAATGGAGTGGATTATAATAGTAATTACACGTCTTTCTAGAAAATCCTGAATAAAACCGGTCACCACTCAGGGCAGATGTAATTATTTTGGTTTCTATGCCTGCTTCACTTTTAATATGATCACCTTTAATCCCGAAGTTAAATTGCACTCAGCCCTAAAATTACTAAATTTAAATGAGAACTAAAATGTATAGCATAGTTTTATACTAAAAAAGCTCCTCATACTCAAAGTCAGTAAAGGAAGAAATGTAATTCTTTGTAAGTTGTTAGCAAAATATGATGAATATTCTATTTTCAATTCATTCATATTGCTTTTGAGAAGCTGAAAAACGCATGCTTAATATAATTCTCTACAGTCGCAAACATGTTTTTAGCAGGTGTCCCTTAAGGGAGATCAGCTATTGAGGTCGTACTCATGACGCGAGTTTTGAAAAATTTCCTCAAATATCCATCGATCCTACCCAGGAGATGACGAAAATGGGGTCCGTTCAAAATTATATATATATATATATATATATATATATATATATATATATATATATATATTTGTCTGTTAACGCTCTAGCGGTGGCAATTTTTGTTTGATCGTTACCAAACTTCATATTTAAGCGTTTTACGTAAAAAGAGAGATCAAGTTCGTTAATGGCTGAAATCGGACCAGTTGGAGAGGGGGTTTAGAGGGGGGATTTTTGAAAATTCAAAATATCCCCGTTATTATGCGTCGGATCGAAAATTTGTATATAATCAATCTTATTGCAAATTAAATTTACTGTAAATTTTGTTCAATATATTTATTCTGTATCTTGAATATTAACCGAGATATTTGCATTTGTATGCATGCGTGTGGTCGGCAGGAGTCGGCTATGTTCGGGACTCTCCACCGAGAGCTAGTGCGGGCCGTTTCCTACTGTTGTTATTAGGCGGATTTCCCTATTATAAAACTTCACGTGGGAAATCTGCTTAGTTTACGCAGCCCCTGCGTGACGGACGTTTTTTATATTTGCAATCTAAGGATCATAATCTAAATGCTGTCATGTTCATCTATTTGTTTATAAGATCGAGCTAGTGCTCGAGCATAAGCAAATCTAATAACATATTTTGTTATATGTTTATTTAAATTTTAAATAAACATATGAGAAAATATGTTCATAGATATATATCAACATTTAGTCATATGTTTATTCACCTTTTACTGTGCTTTAATGTATAATAATTTTCATTGCTTTTGCTTGTAAAGATAATTATACTTTTTACTTTATTAAAGATATATCATCTAACCTTTATACCGAATGGTACTACATTTTTTAAAAATAAATGAAGTTGCCACAATGTGTATAATTTGAATATTTCCTGATTCTACACAACACACATTTTACATTATCTGAAGTGGTGTATAATAATGGAAGCTTATATTTTGTCGGAAGAGAATTGGTTCAGTGGTCCACCTATCTCAATAGAGACATTAATAATTCTACATTTCATCCCATTCTAAATCCCAAAAATTCAATTTGCAAACGATTTAATGCATAACAATTTTTTATCAGGCTCAAAATATCTCTGATTTTGGCAACTGAGTCACTAAACAGATCATATTCAGCTGGTATTCTGATTCTTGTTTACATAGGCTTCTTACTATAGGGGAAATATGGAATATGTAGCGAGGTGAGATTATGAGCATGTGCATATAGCAGATATTCGGCCCATTGGAAGCACTAACAGTTGGTTGTTGTCAACTGATTTAACAATAATTTGATAAAGTTTGTATTATGTATATTCATGTAATTGAATATTGTAAAAACATGGAAGTGGTTAAGGCAACCTAATAACTTGAAACTAGTTTAAAAAATATCTTAAAGAGTGTTTCTTTATTATATATATATATATATATATATATATATATATATAAATATATATTTGTAATAGATTATTTTCTTATTTATACTATATTCGCTAATGCCAAGAATGTAATAAAGTTATATTAATAATATGAAGTAACATTAAATCATGTGAGAGGTGCTAATTGATATTTTAAAATAAATAATTATATATATAAACTGTTATAAATTCTGAATTTATATCATTTTTAATTCTTAATAATTAATAAAATTTGATAATTTAAGAATGGCAACTAATTTTTTCAATTCAAATGAAGTGAATTTAAAGAATAATTTCAAATAGAATGCATTAACTTGTCAGAATAATAAATGCTTTAAAATAAATAGCATTTCATAGGAAAGTAAATAATATTCCTCATTAACATCCTTTAGAGATCCTAAAAAGTTATTATTAAATAGAATTATATAAATTAAGAGAATAAAAATGTTCTTGCAACTCTTCTTTCTTCAGCGGAGATGGCAGAATACACACACTGTTCATTCCTCATCAATGTATTATAGAATATTATTTGTCTTAATTACAATTACTCTTAAAAAATGCATTTATGATCATGCTTTTGCCCATTACGTGAAAAAAAAGTACTTAGTGCTATTAATTCTATAAAAAATAAATTTGAGTTTAATTTTCTTCTATGAAGGATTTCCAATATTAAGATTAGCTTTCATAAATTCAATGTAAAAAGGAATATAAACAATGGTACAATTTTGAAATTTGTGAGTTAGAAAATAAATAAAGAAACAAATTATTTAATATTTTTTTTCAAATTGTTCATTTGTAATGTTAATATTGATTTCAGTATTCCTGCAAAATTAAAACTTAATATATATATATACATACATTTACCTACATTAATTAAATTACAAATTAAATTAATAATGATCATGCCAAAAGTTAAAAAAACTGAAAATGATTATTTAACTTATCTGATACACTTTTATATAGATTTAGAACAACTAAAAACACATCTTAGCATAAGAATGAATGATATGAATATGATTTATAAGAAATAAGTAGTTCTGTGATGATCTATCATTAATTGCATAATAATATCAGTGTTCAAATTCTATGTGTAGCTTTAGGAATACCAAAGCTATTTTTAAATAGAAACTTTTAGCATTTTTTATTATGGATTGGTGGTTAATTTTTTAAGGAGTACTGGCAAAACTTACGGTTTGATGTTTTCTCAGCATTAACTCCCTGACTGGTCCCTCCGTCCTCATCCTCCGGCACATAAGTCTTAAACTGAAAAAAAAAAAAAATATCATAAAAAGGGATTAAAAAAATTAGTAGCTATGAGCCTTAAATAATTTATATTAAATAAAATAAATTACGGCGTAAATGCCGAACGGATTAACTCAAATGGTTCAACCTGTGTCTTACAGAATTCTATTTATTTATATATATAACTAAGAATTAAAACCACTCTACAAAACAACACAAAATGATCAAAGGTAATTATTCCTAAAAACAAACACTACTAAAAATATAATTTTAAAAAGTTAAGGATGTGCTAATCGGTTTGTTTAGACGTGAAGATTTTAACACTTACGTAGGAAAAACACATAAAAGCTTAACCCGGAAGTGTAAAAATATTGAAAAAAAACACTATCACCATCTTCAGTTTCTAAAGATTTCCCGAGCAAAGCCTAAGCTGCTAAGTACCCAAGCTAGTAATTATGAAAATGATTAAAATTATAATGTAATTAATAATGACAATACCTCGTTTTAATTCTGTATGATCCTTGCATGGAAGAAAAATAAGGGAATGTGCCAACTAAGCTCTAAGACTGATGTGATGAGAGATTGTGCAATAAGAGTACTAACCACAACCAAGGAAGAAAGGAGAGACCCAAACGGAGAGAAGGCTTCAGAGAGAGTGTGATTGCTGGTCAGTTGGAGAGGTGGGGGGGGGGCACTTCATCCCCACCATTACCCCCACTTTACCCCCACCCAACCCCACACATCCACACCCTACCCCCACCCACCAAATGTACTCCCTCCCCAAACGAAATCTCTCCCCTCCACCACAGAATTTCTTTGATAATTAATTAAAAGCAGGACCGCAAGGGCTGAGTAAACTAAGCAGATTTCCCTTGTACTGAACACTAGGGCAAATGCCCTAAACGAAAATCGCATCCGTAGGAAGGAGGGTTTACTGAAGACTAATATCTAAAAAAAAGAAATCTGACACGCAGAGGCTGCGCAAACTAAGCAGATTTCCTTCATGGTGTTATGAGACACAACAATAAAAATCCGATGAGTAGATATGGGGGGGGGGTTACTGAAGGCAGAAAACAACAAAGCACAAATAGCACGCTTAATATTTGAGTTACAAAAAAAGGTAACAACATTTGTTGACCATCATGATCTAAAGGCTACGCTTTGTAGTTGGAACCATGCTCAATCGGGAGCTGCTCTTTTCATATTACTATACTCACCGAAATCCATAAGATGCTTGATGTCTTCAAAAGGATTTTCTAGGTCTTCCTCTTGAAGAGAACCCAAAAATCTTAACTTCATATGTTTTTGTAATGAAGTCGTTATGCCTTATGATAGGCCCAAGAAGTCCCACTCTCCTTTTTTCCATTGCCTTGATAAGACTTTGTTCTCACTTATCCCTTTTAGAACTTCAATGTTTTTTTTTGTTTTTTTGAGTCCAACTTATTCTAGTGATTCTGCGCCAGATCCACATTTCCATTGCTTCCAACCTATTGTATTACAGCACATGTATATTATTATTATGTGTATTACAATAAAGCAATACAGTCCATTCAAAAGACTAAGCAAACATTTTTTGGTATCCATGCTTATATGCTGATTAGTTAAAATGTTTCTTTTTCTGTGGAAGGCTTGTTTAGCAAGTGCTATTCTTCTATCGACTTCGACTTGTTGGCCATTACTAGTTTAATAAAGTTAGTCTGATAACATTTTTCGATCCCACTCATAATAACGGAAATTTCTTGATTTTTCGAATTTTCATTTCTTCTCTCTCATCTAGTAAATATAGAAAATAAAAAAAACCTTCTTGGCTAAACGATAATAAAAATAAAATGATTTAAAGCAACCATCAAACACAGAAAAAATAATAAATGCAGAAAAAAAATCGATGAGCTCCTTTTTTAAAGTAAATAAATAAAATTAAAAATGAATGTAAGATATACTGAAAATGAATAAAGAAAACTTAACTTATAGAAAAAAAATATGGACCATAAAAATGATGTTAATATTACAGAGCTAATAATGATGGCTTTAATTTAACCACACTGGCAATATATTTATTAAGTAGCATTAGATCGTCTCGGGATGAAGTGTTAATAACATTATGGAACCAGAAGATATCCTTATCTGCAAGAACAATATTGTTCATGAGTTTGCTCCTTAATGAGGAGTAAATTGGGCAATAGATGAATATGGTATATATCCACTTGCACATCCATATTGCAAAGATTGCATTTTAGTTGGGGCTTATGGCGTAGACAATGTTATTTACTGTTAACTTGTTACGGAGATAACTAGAGGTTCTAATTTGTGATTTCAATTTATATATTGAATAAGATAGGTTTAAATGAAAATAATTTTGAGAAAATCCTGGGATTACCTGCATGTTTTTGTATAAAACACTATATCCTGATTTGTCTTTGTACTCTAAATCTCGGGACATTAGCTGATTTCTTAGAGTAAAAAGCATTTCCTTTAAGTTTCTTTTTAGTAGTTAATGGCTCCCGGTTCAACTATAAATTTTCAGTTCAGAGATATAAATAACAACTTTATTTGATTTACTTAGTTAAATTTAACATTATTAGACTGCAGTTAGTCAAGAACTACGAGTCGGTTATATCATTGTCGGGGGAATCTACTACTATTCATGGACTGAATTTTGCATAGCCAGGGGATACTTGTTTTGGTAATATGTAATAAAATATAGTTTGCCCCCTGTTTCAAGCCTTATCATATAGTTAGGACAGCTTCGAATCAATTGTAAAAGCTTTTTATAAACATTTACTTCTGAATGTTCTAAATAGTTGAGATATCTCAGACACCATACGGGTGCCCAATAAACTAATGTTGCTCTAGTAATAGCATGGCTAACTGTAGCATCACAACTTTTACATTTTGAACCACGGAAGATTTTAAATATGGTTTCAGTGGAGCAATTCAACTTTGAAATTTCGTACTGCGTCTTATCGAAAAACATCCCTGATTTAGTGAATAAAATTCCCAAATATACAAACTTATTAACTTTCTCTTTTTCCTTATTCTTATATAAAAGAATTTACCAACCTTGGAGGATGCCTGGCCTTTATGGAAATGCAGGACCTTTGATTTGGATATGTTAGCAACTGGAGCATTTAAAATATAGTACTCTTCTAAAACTCTGAGTTTCCTTTTTAGCTCAACTTGAGTAACGGCAAGTAGAACTACATCATTTGCAGAAAGCTGTAAAACAATGCAATTTTGTCCGTCAATTCTGAGGCCAGTTGCACCCCTTGATCTAAGAGATTTCTCCATGTCTGATATGAAAGCTTCGAATAAAAGAGAAATAAGAATTCCACGCTTAAAAGGTCCCTGTGTTGCTTTGAGAAAAGTTGATAATGAAATATGTGGTCAAGGCACCCCCTACCCTTTGAAAATCTTGCCAGCCATTCTGGTAAAAATGTAATCTCTTCATCCCAAACAAGAATTCTATTTAATAAAACTTGTGTAAATATCTTTAACAAACAATTGGCAATTGCAATACTTCGATAATTTGATGGTGTGTCCACCTCACCTTTTTTAAAAAGCATAGAGAAACAAATATTGGTCCACGCCCTAGGTGTGACATCTGTTCTAATATTCGATTAAACAGTAACTCAACATATGACAGACAATAGCCAGGTAAATTTTGATAAAATTTATAGGATACTTCATCAGGTCCAGGGGACATGAAACTAAGTTCTGAATTATTTCTTCATTAGATATGCTAGTATCAAAAAGTGGGCGAACAACCCCAAAAAAATGTTAACTCCAAGGGCTTGTGGGGATATAATGAGTTAATAAATATTTCCCATTGATTAATAGAAATTGTATTAAAACTTAAAACTTTTTTATTAGTTTTTTTCACTTTGGACCAGAAACTTCTACTATTTTTTGTATTTTCTAATGAGTCAGATAATGTATCATATTACTGCTTTTTCTTATAAGCTATTAGCCCTTCTCGAGAATAAAGTAAATATTAAGACTCTGATAATTAAATTCATTCCTTCTAGCTATTTTTAAGCTGGTTTTTACTTTTCTTCTCAGCTCTTTACATTGCAAGTCAAACCAATTATTATGTTTTCCTAAACTTTTAATATTATTATTTTTAACAATATTAATCCTTATTTCTGCATTTTCGGATGCCGAGAGTATATTATTTATTAATCGATCATATAGATCATCAACTGATTCATTTATTGAATCAGCATAATGTTGCTAAATGAAGAATAAAATATTTCTTTAAATATGTAATACTTTTCCGGCATCCATCGGTAGTAAGCATCAGGAATATGAGGGAAATTAAAACTATCATTTTTCTTAGGCATATAAATGTTAAGGTATAAATTAACAGGGAAGTGCTGAGAGCTTATAACGTCACTATCTACATATAAGTCTTGAATTATGTCTAAATTTGATACGGGACACCAGAGTATAGGTAGACCATGCTTCTAATGATACAATATAAGTTTAAAAGGAAGGGTGGTCATTTGTGGTCCTTCCATTTAAAATAGTATAACCTATTTCACACATAAAATTAGCATATTAGAGCATAAATAGTTTAGCATGATTAGTTTGAAAATAGTTTTAATCCAGCTCATAAAAACGGGGAAATTTTAGCAATAAACGAATATGATCTTTAGTGTTTCCTGAAACGGTTAAATATCGAGTATGACATAGATAAAATAAATATTTTCTAGTCTACACCGCATAATCATAATTGATGACGTTAGACTTATTTGGATGAACCTCACATTGTAAACTTCCGAAGAAATATATATGGTATAATATATTTATGTCTTTAAATTTGAAATAAGATTGGTTATTATACAAATGTTTTGTTAATAATTTTTTTTTTTAAATTTTATGTGAATTCAACGCACTTATCTTCTATTTGGTTACCTTCAAGAATAAAACTTCTAAGAACAGTGGTGTCAGACCTTGACTACTGAGTTTGGTATATTATTGTTAACTTAACGTTCATTATCCTAGGCTTCCGGAAACTATCTATGGTTAATGCAAAATGATGACAACAGGGACTTGATTCTTCTAGCCTATAACAGTATTTTCATTGGAATTTCTTAATTTTTGTCACTTTTAAAATGATAAATTCATCTTAAAAATTATTATTAAAGAATATTTTTAAAATCATCTTAATATTTAAAAATCTGTAAAAGATATATTAATCTCATTTATGATTCCGAAAATTATGTTTATTTCATTCAATGAATAATTTTAGTAATTACAATCTAATATTAATATTTCATATGCAATTTATTTTTCGTATTGATTAATTAAGCATTATATGCTGGGATCTCTTGCTTAATCTGACATTTCTGTGGAGAATTATTTCAAGGCGTCAGGATTCTAGAATATTACTTCAAGAATGTTCCTATTATTTAACGAATTATATTTTTTTCAGTTTGGTATTACCTGTAAAAATTACATAAATTTATAGGGAAAATACTTGCTGTTCATAATGGAGTGGAGCGTACGGCTCAAATAAGATGAGTAGTACTCTTGGTCAAGACATTTACAAAAATTTTATAAAATTCTATGCTTGATCCTTTGCATCCATTAGATTGACTCTTCAAAATGTGATACAATGAAAATACTGATATTAATATTGCTGCGAAAAATCATGGCTATACTTGTAAAACTCAGAGGTTTTAGACTTATCAAAAAAAGTTTCTTACAATAAAATATCAGGTAGCGGTTGCAATTGGACACAAGTATGTCTGATTTAACCATAAGTAATAATTTAGTCTCTCTTATTTGACTCTTGTTAGGGTATAATTCTGGAAAGGGCTGTGTTTCTAGAACAGTTCTATGAGGTCAAGATAATATTCAAGTTATGAAGTTATTATTGACAATCCCACTAGTATTTATACTTCCACTCCAAATTATACGAAGTCAATATCCATTCTTAGTGCCTCATCTCTTACGTTTTAGAGCAAAATATTAAAATGTACTGAAAGATGACTGACTATCAAGAAAACATACAATCCTAGTAATTTGTACTTCTAGCATTTTTTAATGGAATATATACTCCATAAACCGCTATTATTGATTTAACAGTGCACCAGCATGCAGTTAAAAGTAGGTAATATGTATAACCATTGGCCGTTTTCTTCTATTGCAAATTATACTACAAAGATATTTCTCATGTGTGGGAGTATGTGAGTACGCGCACGAGGAAGTGTCTAAATCACTTTACAAGTTTCTTAATGGAGAAACCAGGATAAACCAAACATTTTTATACTCGTTCTATTTGTCAAATGATTGGGAAAAATAAACCAACAACTGACTTGAATAATAATTAATGTATACAGTAAAAACAGATACAGTGTCACTGGAACCAACTTCACTAAATAATTGAAAGCATTTAATATTTTAAGAGGGAAGATTGACTTTACCTTACTAGAATTTAGAGGTAAAAGTGAATTCGTAGGTATCAAATAAAAATTCCGTCAGGTCCGTCACTCACATTTTCCACGGGGTGGAATGCACCCCTATTTTTCCTCTAAAAAGAAGCGTACGTAAACAGGAATTTAAATGTAAATTCGATGTGTGATGTTTAGAGACCTAAAGTGAAAGTGGATGTGTAGAAGTGGAGAATTACTGAAGCTGAAAAAATTAAATAATTTGGAATGTAACTCACTTTCTTCTTCCTCTACGTAGGATAGACAGATATATGAAGAAATGTTTAGAAAATCATGAAGTAAAATTCCAATAGCTCATTTCCCTTGAGGGGAATTCTCCTAAAACATAAAATTAACATGTATTTAACAATAGATGTAGGGAATGAAATTTGCAAAGATATTGGTTATAAACATTGTTTGATCCGACTCCCACCCCTAAATTTCCCCCTTTACGTGATCTAGTTTGAGCTATTAACGAATTTCATCTTCAGTTCTACACGAAATTCCAACCCCTTGAGCGAGTAAGGGAATTAGCAACGGATTTGTTATTGTTTTCCCGGGGAAGAAAGAACTGATTACGATATGTCTAATTCCACTTTGTATGTATCAATCGTTAAATATTTTCGTATAAATCATTCACGTTTTATCTAGGCTTATATAATAGTTGTCATCACGCGATAACTACTTGGATCAAATATGGCCATCCCGTAAAAATACGTTAGCCGCCGCAACTGATTGCTGAACTTTAGCAAGTAGACCCTTTTAGTATTTCATTAAGCCTTTCTTTCTAACGGAATCACTGTCTGTATGTATGCCACTGATGCTAGTCCAGTGCTCCTAAATATCTATAAAGCTACATATGTTGTTTATATATATTTGAAAATTCCAACTATGACGGAAATTTTGATTTGCTTGCTTCTACCAACCCCCCCCCCCTTAGCCTTTTTACACACGCCATATTTGTTTGATCACCAAACTAGCCAATTAAACATTTTATGTTTAAAGTAAGGGTTAAGGTCGTTATCGGCTGAAAAGGGACAAGTGGGAGGGGGAGGGTTAGAATGGGGGAATTCGAATATTCAAAATATATCCGTTATTATACGTCGGGTTAAAAATTCGTAAAGAACAAACTTACTCACATTAAATATCCTATAAATGTTGTTATAAACATTTTGTCTCTATCATAATGTATTAAACAAGACATTTGCATTTCTTAGTTTTCAGTCTTCAGCAATTCTTTAGTCACCTCACTCTAACAATAAGCGAATATATCATGAAGCGTTTTATTTTAAGCATTAATACGACAGTTACATTATTCATTATAAAGGTTACACAACCCGTGGCCTAATTTATATTATAAATGTTGCGGTTGTTTTTTGATGCTTGTTGTCTACGTTGGTAAAAGAAGCTTTGTCTAGGCCTGTGGTCGGCAAAATGCGGCTCCAGAGCCCTTTGGCTCCTTAACCCTCCGTCGGGCGCACCTCTGGACGAAACAAAATCGGGCGCACCCGGCCTGAGAGGCCCGCTCACATATTTTAAACCCCCACTACCCAACTAATTGATTTTAATTTAAAACGCTGGTAGGACAGACTTCGCTAGGATCTTTGGAAACCAAATATAGTATTTAGAACGTAAAATATTGTTTTTATTAGAATAGAATGAAGCTTATACTAAAACAAGTAAAATTGATCAGGCGCATTCGGCCTGAGAGGCCAGAGTTAGACTAGCACTTATTTCTCAAGATATCGACGAACTTCCATATAGAATAGCATTAATCTTAGTAAAAGGGACGATTGCAATAGATATATCTTGAAAAAAAATCATCTTCGAAATTAAGGAGCAATTGGGCGCAGTCGGCCTCACAAGCCACCTAGGGACCAGTCGGTCTGGATGAAGGATGGCAATAGACTAAAGTAGGGGATTCTAAGCATGAACACAAATCAGGAAATTACTGGGAATGGCCCCTCACAGGGGAAACAGAATGAGGCGCGGTATCAAAAAGTATGTTTTCCTGGCCTCTCAGGCCAGCTGCGCCCGACGGAGGGTTAATTGCGGCTCTGGCCTCGTTCCTGTTCTTACCCTTTTCGGCTCTACATATGTATGCGAAAAATCTTCTTCAAGCATGAACATTATCAAGAGTAAATTGAGAAGTCGTCTTATTGATGAGAACTTGGAATCATGCCTAAAATGAAAAACAACATACAAACCTGACTTACACAATCTTTCTAAGGGGATGCAAGCACATTGTTCGCTTGAATAAATATTTATTAAGTATGAAATTTAGTTTTATTTAGTGTGCTACTTATTTAGTGTAATTAAAGTTTACTAAACAAGCAGATTTGGACGCCAATTTTTTTTTGAAATTGTTGTAATGTTTATATTCGGCCTCTTTGGCTAAAACGTTTGCCGACCACTGGTCTAAGCCAATATTCCAAGAGTTTGATTTTCTCTTCTTCAGGACTGTAAGAGTTACTCGATTAAATATATTGCTCACCATTACTCTTGAATAGAGTATTACAATGTGGTATGATACTGTAATGAACAATAATAATGGGTAATATGTGTATGTATGTATATATATATATATATATATATATATATATATATATATATAATGGAGAACCTGTTTACATTCATTAAGAAGAGAAACAGAGAAACTTTTGAAATATTGGTCTAGACTAGAGGTTCTTTTATCAAAATTGACCACAAGCGTAAAAAAAAAAAGAAGACCATTACATATCTCCTCTAATACATATACTAGAGCTTCTTTTATCAAAATTGACCACAAGCATAAAAATAGAAGACCATTACATATCTCCTCTAATATATATACTAGAGCTTCTTTTATCAAAATTGACCACAAGCATAAAAATAGAAGACCATTACATATCTCCTCTAATATATATACTAGAGCTTCTTTTATCAAAATTGTCCACAAGCATAAAAATAGAAGACCATTATATATCTCCTCTCATATTTATACTAGAGCTTCTTTTATCAAAATTGACCACAAGCATAAAAATAGAAGACCATTGCATATCTCCTCATATATATATATATATATATATATATATATATATACTAGAGCTTCTTTTATCAAAATTGTCCACAAGCATAAAAATAGAAGACTATTATATATCTCCTCTCATATATATACTAGAGCTTCTTTTATCAAAATTGACCACAAGTATAAAAATAGAAGACCATTACATATCTCCTCTAATATATATACTAGAGCTTCTTTTATCAAAATTGACCACAAGCATAAAAATAGTTGACCATTACATATCTCCTCTAATATATATAATTTTTAATTTAACTTTATTTCCTTTGAAAGTATCGAAGAAAATGTGTCGAACAACCTCAATAGCTGATTTCCATTAAGATAGATCTGTTATACTTGGCTAGTAATAGCCAGGCTGTAGGATATCATTTAGTGGATTCTGCTGGATAATAGGATTTGCCTTTCCGATAAAATCCCTTTGCACATGAAATGAGCATTGGATATAGTAGAGTTCTAGCCTTTTCAACTTTTTTTGTTAGACCCTTTCACCCTCCCCTCTCTTGTAGGGACACAATTTCGTCATTTCCTTGGGAAGTATTGATGGAAATGTGTAGAAATTTGTCGAATGACCTCAACAGCTGATTTCCGTTAAGAGAGATCTGTTATACTTGCTTTGTAATAGGCAGGCTGTTGGATGTCATTTAGTGACATCTGTAGGACAATATCATTTGCCTTTCCGATGGAATCCTTTGTAAATGAAATGAGCATTGGAGATAGTTAAGTTCTAGCCCGGACCCTTTTCTTTTTTTGTTAGACCCTTTCACCCCCCCCCCCCCACTTATTGTATGAACACATTTTCTTCTCCTCCTTGGGAAGCATCGAAGAAAATGTGTAGAAATTTGTCGAACAAGCCCAATAGCTGATTCCCGTTAAGAGAAATCTGTTATACTTGGGTAGTAATAGCCAGGCTGTATGATGTCATTTAGTGAAATCTTTAGGACAATAGCATTCGCCTTTCCGATGAAATCCTTTGTACATGAAATGAGCATTGGAGACAGTGGACTTCTAGCCCCAGCCCTTTTCTATTTTTTTTGTTAGACCCTTTTACCTCCTTTCTTTTTGTAGGGGGTGTCCCTTACGGTCAAGCGGGAAGGGTAAGAATGGACTTGTACCTACTTCAAGATAGTGGACAATGGAAATGGGACGGTTTCAACCCCTTTCTTTGTGTGTTACGTCTTTCCTCTAAAATGAGTTGTAAATCTCTTGTGGCCTTCCAAGACTTTAGACAATACTATTAGATTGGAGAAATTTTTACCTAACTTCGTTTAAACATTTGAGGAGCTCTTCGAGTGAGAATTACATTGATATTTGTTTAACCAAAATCTCCTTAACTTTTTTTTATTGTATACTTTTATTTTCTATATTAGTCAAATAAATCTCAATTAAAAGACCACCTGAAGAACTCCTAAAATTTCCAAATAAAGTTATATGAAGAATTCGGTGAAGATTTCGTCTAGTACTGTTGTGTGTCACGCCTCCAGCACCTACCAGCTCCTAATGCCCCGATTATAGTGACATCCCTCATATTACTCAATTTTTCTTCCGCAATCAGAAGCCCATGAAAAGAGGACTTGATACTTCAACTGGACTCGAGATCTACATTAATATGTGCGCATTAATTGAAAAACGTTTGTGAAGAAGTAGGGGGGGGGGGAGGATTAAACACTGAAATCAAAACAAGCGTCGCACAGTTGATGGGTAAACTTATAATACAACACAATGATAAACTCATCACCATCTGGTCATCTATTGTCTATTTCTACCGTAGTCTATGTAAACAGAAATTAAAATGTAAGGTGGCTAGTAGATAATTCCTGGGGTACATAAAGTGAAAATCGGCAGATGTGGGGGTTCACTAAAGGTTGAAACCAAAAAACACCAATAACTCCGTGAATATTCAAGCAAGAGAGAACATGTATAAAACAATGGTTATAGAACATTTAAATTTCAAAAAGAGTGGCTATGTACAATTTTTAGACTCCAATCATAAAAACAGAGATATTTTGAATTACTCCCCCCTAGGTCGATTAACCCATTATCAGTATTGAATTATGTTATGCATCAGCTGACTAAATATTGCGTAAGGTATTTGGTCGAATAAAAATAATGTAGTTTCAATCAACAGTTTCTTATGGTGCACAAAAATTCATGTCAAACTTTTCTTCAAATAGTAAAGTTATTATGTGTTCAATTTGTTTAGAGTGAGAGTCGTACTTGAATAGTTTTTAGCTATTCAGTTTACTGTGTGTGTAAGTAGTAATTGATTTGTATTCTGTTTGGTGTGATTTATATATATATATATATATATATATATATATATATATATATATATATATAATTGTGTTGTTTTCAACCAGGATATATATATATATATATATATATATATATATATATATATATATATAAAATATTAGTTTATTTCAATATTTCGAGAATATTTATTTTATCTTCTTCAGGGCAAGACTAAAGATACTTAAAAAATATTGTACATAACTGTTGTACTTCTGGTTACATTAAGAGTACAAATGAATAAAAATAAATATTCTCGAAATATTGAATTAAACTAAGATTTTTTCACCAACACTGACCAAAACTCCAAAAAAACAAAAACAACACCATTTATATGTAATTATTATTATTATTTTTCTTTGTTTCCTTCCTATAGTAACCATATAAGAAAGCCGATTATTTTTTCTGATTGTCCCATGCAAGTTAGTAAGTTTGTCATATCACATGCATTTGTATTGTATTAAAATTAATTTATATATAAATTATTTCAAGTGTATGAGTTATATAAAAAGAATTAACAAGGAGAAAGTTAAATAAAAATAAAAACATATAAAGAGAAGATAATTAGTCTTGAAAAAGAAAAGAAAAAATAATTATTGAATATCCATAAATATTTTAGGCATTGCATCAGCTATAATAAGTATTCAACATATTAATTGTATTAAAAGAATTTACTGCAAATTTTTTAAAAGCATTATTATATTTCAAAAATAACTTGTCTTCTTCCATTGAAAATTTGCCTTTTTTTGTTCAATGTCTTGTTTTAGTTTTTGTCGTTCATTAGTCAATAGCTTGCAATCGTATATTAAGTGTTCAATTGTTTGTGGAGTTACGCAATCACAGGGGCAAGTATTGTTGTCTTTTATGTTGAATCCTTGGTAGTAAGAATTTAGTGTACCACGTCCTGTTACTAATTATGTAGAAGTCTGTCTGTATGTATTTGCTGTTGAATTTTATATATATATATATATATATATATATATATATATATATATATATATATATAAACCGTGCGCAATTAGAGAAAACTATTTTTAAATATTAATTCAACGTATCATTAGATCAATAAATATAAACGACGATAATAGTAGTCACAAAATTCTTATTATTTTATAAACTTGGAATATATGTAATTATGGCTGTTTCACTTAGCTATGCATATTAAAATACCACAAGCTATATCTGTTAAAGTTGTAAAAATAATTATTTAAATCTTAATAAATCAATTTAATAGCGGTATTACTTTTTAATTTGAGAATATTCATCCAATGCAAATAGAACCCCGGACATCCGTATATATGAAACTCCAATTATTTCTTCCCGACACCGCAATGTAAAAAATTCAACATTACATGAGAAAAAAACAATAATTATATTTTGTGTTTTTATTTAATAATAATAAATATTGAGAGATTAAACTTTCGCCATCTCAATTTTGTAAGAGCGGGGAAGAAACAATTGAATTAATAATTCATAACCTGAATCAGATTAAAATTTATTTCAGTTCAAAACACCTTTAATTAGCTTAATTTTAAATACAAATGCATAGTTCATCTATTTATAGAATATTATTATATTTATATCATCCAATGCAAATAGAACCCCGGACATCTGTATATATGAAACTCCAATTATTTCTTCCCGACACCGCAATGTAAAAAATTCAACATTACTATAATAATATTCTATAAATAGATAAACTATGCATTTGTTTTTAAAATTAAGCTAATTAAAGGTGTTTTAAACTGAAATAAATTTTAACCTGATTCAGGTTATGAATTATTAATTCAATTGTTTCTTCCCAGCTCTTACAAAATTGAGACGGCGAATTTTGAATCGCTCAATAGTTATTAGTATTAAATAAAAACACAAAATATCCATATTGTTTTTTTCTCATACCCTCTTAATATTATTTGTTGGTAAATTAATCAACTAGATTGCATAAATATTGGGCGTCAAGATTTCGCCCTTTCTTATTATTTTTTTTTAAATTGTTGTTGCAGACTTATGTCCGACTTATGACGAATTTCATTGCTTTTGAGATATGGCTGTTTGGGTAATGAAATAAAATGCATACTCTTGCTTATTCATTACTATCTAAACCGTCTCCTAGGGACGCTACATCGAAAATGATAGAAAACTCAAGTAGGTTTTCAGGTCAGTTGATTATGAACAGGTGATTATTGATTAGATGATTGATCTAATTTTATTTAATCTAATGAAAAATAATATGAAAATGTTCACAATAAAAATAGAACTTACAAAAAGAAACTACCTACATAAAAAGTTTGTAAATGTTTTGTTATTGGACAATTTCATTACTAAATGTTGTTATGTGAATATAAATATTTGTGATGTTTGATAATTTTCTTTAGAAATAGGTTTAACAAATTTTGATTTGAGTAGCGATTCATTTTAGTGTGAGTTATTAGTTATTTGTTTGTTTTCCCTTTTGTGTGATTAATATATATATATATATATATATATATATATATATATATATATATATATATATGAATATCATGCGCATTTAGAGAAAATTAATTTTAAATATTAATTCTTCGTATTCCAGGCCATTAGAACAATAAATACGGCTATATACGACGATAATAATAGTCACACAATTCTTATTATTTTATAAACCTGGAATACATGGAAGTTATTATGGCTATATCACTTAGAGCTATGCATATTAAAATACCACAAGCTATAACTGTTTAAGTTTTAAAAATTATTATTTAAATCTTAATAAATCATTTTAATAGCGTTATTACTTTTTAATTTGAGAATATTCATCCAATGCAAATAGAAACCCGGACATCCGTATATATGAAACTCCAATTATTTCTTCCCGACACCGCAATGTAATAAATTCAACATTACTATAATAATATTCTATAAATAGATAAACTATGCATTTGTTTTTAAAATTAAGCTAATTAAAGGTGTTTTGAACTGAAATAAATTTTAACCTGATTCAGGTTATTAATTATCAATTCAATTGTTTCTTCCCAGCTCTTACAAAATCGAGACGGCGAAAGTTGAATCGCTCAATAGTTATTAGTATTAAATAAAAACGCAAAATATCCATATTGTTTTTTTCTCATACCCTCTCAATATTATTTGTTGGTAAATTAATCAACTAGAATGCATAAATATTGGGCGTCAAGATTTCGCCCTTTCTTATTATTTTTTTTTAAATTGTTGTTGCAGACTTATGTCCGACTTATGACGAATTTCATTGATTTTGAGATATGGCTGTTTGGGTAATGAAATAAAATGCATACTCTTGCTTATTCATTACTATCTAAACCGTCTCCTAAGGACGCTACATCGAAAATGATAGAAAACTCAAGTAGGTTTTCAGGTCAGTTGATTATGAACAGGTGATTATTGATTAGATCAGGGGTCTCCAAACATTCCAGCCTTCGGGCCATACTGATTACTCCAGAAAGTACCGAGGGGCAAAACCATATTATCATTGTTGCTGGTGGTAAAAAGTGAAATAGTCCACTGGTGAAAAAAAAAGTCCGAAAAAGTACGCAACGTTTAAAAAAGGCTGCAAATCGGACTAAAGTCCGTAAAACGGCATCACTGCATATTATTAATTTTCCTGTCATTTTCTGTAATTTCTCTGTAATGTTATGAGTAGTTAGCCCATGACCATATTAATGTAGATGTCATATTAATAATTATTCAACATAATATTAGAATACTTTTCAGTAAACTAAATTTAATTTCCTATAAAAAATATGTTCTCCAAAAGGAGTTTTCAAGTATGCTAGCTCTCCGCGGGCCGTAGTTTGGAGACCTCTGGATTAGATGATTGATCTAATTGTACTAAATCTAATGAAAAATAATATGAAAATGTTCACAATAAAAATAGAACTTAGAACAAGGAACAACCTACATAACAAGTTTGTAAAAGTTTTGTTAATGGTCAATTTCATTACTAAATGTTGTTATGCGAATATAAATATTTTGGAGGTTTGAACATTTGCTAGAGAAATAGATTTAACAAATTTTGATTTGAATAGCGATTCAGTTTACTGTGCGTAAGTAGTAATTGGTTTGTATTCCCCTTGTTGTGATTCATATATATATATATATGTATATATATATATATATATATGAATATCATGCGCATTTAGAGAAAATTAATTTTAAATATTAATTCTACGTATTCCAGGCCATTAGAACAATAAATATATACGACGATAATAATAGTCACACAATTCTTATTATTTTATAAACCTGGAATACATGGAAGTTATTATGGCTATTTCACTTAGAGCTATGCATATTAAAATACCACAAGCTATATCTGTTAAAGTTTTAAAAATTATTATTTAAATCTTAATAAATCAATTTAATAGCGGTATTACTTTTTAACTTGATAATATTCATCCAATGCAAATAGAACCCCGGACATCCGTATATATGAAACTCCAATTATTTCTTCCCGACACCGCAATGTAAAAAATTCAACATTACTATAATAATATTCTATAAATAGATAAACTATGCATTTGTATTTAAAATTAAGCTAATTAAAGTTGTTTTGAACTGAAATAAATTTTAAGCTGATTCAGGTTATGAATTATTAATTCAATTGTTTCTTCCCAGCTCTTACAAAATTGAGACGGCGAAACTTGAATCGCTCAATAGTAAATTAGTACTAAATAAAAACACAAAATATCTATATTGTTTTTTTCTCATATCCTCTCAATATAATTTGTTGGTAAATTAATCAACTAGAGTGCATAAATATTGGGCGTCAAGATTTCGCCCTTTCTTATTATTTTTTTTTAAATTGTTGTTGCAGACTTATGTCCGACTTATGACGAATTTCATTGATTTTGAGATATGGCTGTTTGGGTAATGAAATAAAATGCATACTCTTGCTTATTCATTACTATTTAAACCGTCTCCTAAGGACGCTACATCGAAAATGATAGAAAACTCAAGTAGGTTTTCAGGTCAGTTGATTATGAACAGGTGATTATTGATTAGATGATTGATCTAATTTTATTTAATCTAATGAAAAATAATATGAAAATGTTCACAATAAAAATAGAACTTACAAAAAGAAACTACCTACATAAAAAGTTTGTAATTGTTTTGTTATTGGACAATTTCATTACTAAATGTTATGTGAATATAAATATTTTTGATGTTTGATAATTTTCTTTAGAAATATATTTAACAAATTTTGATTTGAGTAGCGATTCAGTTTACTGTGCGTAAGTAGTAATTGGTTTGTATTCCCTTTGTTGTGTTTTATATATATATATATATATATATATATATATATATATATATATATATATATATGAATATCATGCGCATTTAGAGAAAATTAATTTTAAATATTAATTCTTCGTATTCCAGGCCATTAGAACAATAAATACAGGTATATACGACGATAATAATAGTCATACAATTCTTATTATTTTATAAACCTGGAATACATGGAAGTTATTATGGCTATATCACTTAGAGCTATGCATATTAAAATACCACAAGCTATAACTGTTAAAGTTTTAAAAATTATTATTTAAATCTTAATAAATCTATTTAATAGCGGTATTACTTTTTAATTTGAGAATATTCATCCAATGCAAATAGAACCCCGGACATCCGTATATATGAAACTCCAATTATTTATTCCCGACACCGCAATGTAAATAATTCAACATTACTATAATAATATTCTATAAATAGATAAACTATGCATTTGTATTTAAAATTAAGCTAATTAAAGGTGTTTTGAACTGAAATAAATTTTAAGCTGATTCAGGTTATGAATTATTAATTCAATTGTTTCTTCCCAGCCTTTACACATTGAGTTGGCGAAAGTTTCATTGTTTAAACCCACTTATATTAATAATGTTTATAATAATCAAAAGGTATATATTATATTTGCTGGCTATTCATATTCATACCGTGAATATATTGAATTTGGCAATCCCCTTTTTAATTATTTAATTGTTTCATTGATTTATAAAGGAACTGAATCGCTTAATAGTTATTAGTTTTAAAGAAAAACAAAAAATATCCATATTGTTTTTTCTCAAATACTCTTAATATTATTTGTTGGTAAATTAATCAACTGGAATGGATAACTATTGAGCGCCCAGATTTTGCCCTTTCTTGAGTTGTTTAAATTATTATTGCAGACTTATTCCCGACTTATGATAAATTTAATTTATTTTAAAATATTGTTGATTGGTCAATGAAATAAAAAACATGCTTTTGCTTATTCATTACTATCTAAACCGTCTCCTAGTGACGCTACATCGAAAATGATAGAAGACTCGGAAGGTGTTCTGATCAGTTGATTATGAACAGGTGATTATTGATTACATGATTGATCTAATTTTATTAAATCTAATGAAAAATAATATGAAAATGTTCACGATAGAAATAGAACTCACAAAAAGATACTACCTACATAACAAGTTTTTAAATGTTTTGTTATTGGACAATTTCATTACTAAATGTTGTTATGCGAATATAAATATTTTGGATGTTTGATAATTTTCTTTAGAATTAGGTTTAACGAATTTTGATTAGTCAGCCGACCGGAAAACAGGGACCTGCAAATAATCTTGAGTCTTATATCATTTTCTGTTATATATGTTACTTTTTATAATCTTCTGAAGAAGCATCAGGAAAATATGAAACATACTGAGTAGTCTCTTTTTGGCCTTCAGTCAGAAACCGAATTGAAAGTAAATTCTTCTTGCCTCAGGGTAAACTGTATTAATTTTGAAATTTGGCTGTTTGTTTAATGAAATAAATAACTCTTTCTTAATTATTGATGGAAGATGCTTTCGTATCTACGAATGAGAAAATGGCAACTATTATTCCCCCTGCTGTTAATTGTAGATATGTTCAAATAGGCAACGTTTTGGGTGATTCTAGAGTATGTTGTAGATTGTATAAGAACCGATACAGTACCAAGTCTGCCATTAAACTGATCAAGAAAAGATTATAGAGGTTTGAAATAAACTCAATTTGAGAGATCGCCTGGTCACATATATTACGGCATAAGTATGTACAAGTTTTAGCAATGCGTCCATTACTCGTTTAAATTATATTTAATACTGTTAAATTAAATTATTATTAATTATTATATTTAATGTTTATTAAAACGGCTTCCACGTATCACCTCCATTAAGGATTTTTGGTATTAGCGAATGTTTTGAAACATTTATGTTTTGGATTTTGAAAAAAAAAACAACTTATAAATTACTCGAGCAATTTAAACCATTTTATAATTTAAAGTTTTTTGTAATGGTATGTCCTTGTATTAGCTAAATATTTAATCTAAAAGAAATAGGTGGTCAAACATTAGCCGGAAATGGCTGTTGTTTAATGACACTAAATAAAAAAAAAAAAAAGAATTTATCTGAAACCCATTTCAAGCGATTCTAAAACCTAAATCACGCAGGTGTTTTGTTAACTACGCAGGTTTCCCTGGTGCTGGGCGTGAACTCTGGAATGGAAAAATAAATATAAATTAATATGAAATGGGACTTACTAGGTCTGGAGGAATATCTTAGCTGGGTGTGTACGGTCTGGCTGCCAGAGTACTACTGTCCCAAAGGAGGGGCGAGGACAGGCAGGTAGCCCCTTGACTATATAATCCTCTCTGAAGTTCAAAAGACGAAAGCCGGTAGTAGGACAAAGAATTAGTTAGCACTCCCTTTCTACAAAGCATGCACTCTCAAGTAAACAGTTATTTTGGGGGCGCTTACCCCAATAAAAACCTAAAAGCACGTCCAGCAGTAATGGTTTGAAATATTACCTTTCAGATATTCCACGAAATGTCTTTCCAACATAAAGCCTAAAAGCTAGTCCTATGTTGTTTATAATTTCTAGCCCACTCCAGAGTAAATAATTTAATTTAAATATTTTATCATATTAATCTTAGTGGAAATTATAACTTAGTAGCTAAATGAATTCTCTTAATGTTCATTACTACATTTTAATAGATTCGCCTTAAGGAAAATCAGCAATTGAGGTTGTACTCATGAGGCAATATTCAAAAATTTCCTCAAATGTTCCAAAAATCTACCTAATTTTTGATGAAGAAAATTGGACCCGTTCGAAATCATATATATATGGTGTATATATATTTGTTTGATCATTACCAAACGCGATATTTAATCGTTTTATATGAAACTAAAGTTCGTTTTACGCCTTAAATCGGACCAGTATCACGCCAGGAGTACGGATATATATTATCTCTGTAATTAAAAGTCAGATCGAAATAGTGAATAGAAACAATGTTATTGCAAATTTAAATACATTTTTACATTTTGTTACATTTTTTGTAAATTTAATTACGATTAATGTTAATAAATTCCCCTTTTTTTTGTAATGGACATAAACCGATATATTTGGATATATTTTTAGCAGATTTCCCTTGAGGGAAATCAGCTATTGAGGTCGTATTCATGACGCGATTTTCAAAACATTTCTTCAAATCTCCATCAATCCTATCCAGGAGATGACGAAAATGAGGTCCGTTCAAAACTATATATATATGTCTGTTAACACATTAGCGGTCGCAATTTTTGTTTAATCGTTACCAAACTCGGTATTTAACCGTTTTATGTAAAAAGACAGATCAGTTCGTTAACGGCTGAAATCGGACAAGTAGGAGGGGGGGGTTAGAGGGGGGAATTTCGAATATTCGAAATATCTCCGTTACTATACGTCGGATCGAAAAATTGTAAAGTCTTATTGCAAATTAAATTTACTATAAATATTGTTATATACAGTTATTCTTTATCTTGAATATTAACCGAGATATTTGCATTTTTATTAAGCGTAACGGACGAGCTGTGGTCGCCTCTATTCGTTCCCGCCGAAAGAAAGTTCTGCCGTTTCCGCAATTGTTCGGCACTCGTATGGAGATTTCTCTATTGTATAACTTTACGTGGAAAATTTGCTTAGTTTACGCAGCCCCTGCATGACGGACTTTTTAGTTTTCAGCTATCAGTAAATCCCCACTCTAACTCAGGTCATATTAACAGCAAGCAGTTATATCATGAACCACTTTATTCTATTTCTAAGCTTAAATACCAAATATTGTTTTGAAGAGTTTTTTATTTTGAGAGATACTTGAAAATTCGTTGTGCGATGACTTCCTCAATTACTATTTTACGTTATTATCTCGAAAACGTTTATTTAGTCAAAACTGGAGTCGTTATTTAACCGTTTCAGTCAACACTAAAGATCATATTTCTTTTTGGTTGAAATCGGACCTAGGAGGGTTAAGAGAGGAATTGATTTCGAAATATCTCCGTTAGTCGGATCGATACCTTGTATAGAACCAATCTTATTGCAAATGGAAAGTTCTATACATTGTTTCTCTAGCTTGTATATTAACCAAAACATTTGCATATTTTAGTTAAAGACTGAAAACTAAATAATCTAAAAAAAAAATGTCAGGCAAGAAGGAGTTTCGCAACCTAAGCATATTTCAGAGAAAGTCCGCCGAGAAGAAAAGAAGTGAAAACTAAAAAAGTACAAATATCTCGGGTAATATTCAAGATAGAGGAAAGGAGGTTGTTAACATTAATAGGGAATAGCATTTGCAGTAAGATTGATTTCGTTACAATTTTTCAATCCAGTGTATAATAACGGATATTTCGACTTTTTGAAATGATATGACGTCGGATCTAAAATAACATCCGTCACGCAGGGGCTGCGTTAACTAAGCAGATTTCCCACTTGCATTTATCTCATGACGTAAAAGTTCAATGAGAACAATATTTGTTATTTAGGCTTCGAATAAACTTCTTCATAATATAATAGTGATATGACATGAGTAGGAGTAGGGGTTTACTGACGGACGAAAACTAAATAACGCAAATATCCTGGTTAATATTAAAGATAATGATAACATGTAGATAACAATATTTATAGATATTTTAATGTGCAATAAGATTAGTTCTATACAAAGTTTTGATCCGACGTACAGTAACGGAGATATTTGGAATTTTCAAAAATCATTCACTCTAAACTCCCCCTCCCTCTGGTCAGATTTCAGCTGTTAACAAACTCGATCTTTATTTTTACATTAAAACTTTAAATATGGAGTTTGGTAACGATCAAGCAAACATTGCGACCACTAGAACGTAAAAATGCAAATATATATATATATATATATATATATATATATATATATATATATATATATATAATTTTGAACGGACCTCATTTTCGTCAACTCCTGGGTAGGATCGATGGGCATTTGAAGAAAATTTACGAAAATCGCATCACGAGTACGACCTCAATAGTTGATTTCCCTTAAGGGAAATCTGCTAAAATTGTATAGAATCAACGTTATTTAAAATAAAATTTTCTATAAATCGGGTATATACATTTTGGTCTAACTTGAATATGAACCGAAATATTTTCACTTTTTTAGTTTTCTCTGTTAACTATAAAATGTGCTTAGGTTGAGCAGCTCCTGCTTGACGGACTTTTTTTTTCTTCAGAATAGAAGTCTTGATTAGCCCGGAAGGAAATTTCTCTTTTAAACTCCAGAGCTTTGGAGACTGGGTTCTATTCAACGCCTCTCCTAGGTGGGGGACATTTTATAGCCACGTCTTATCGACTTCTCCACGGATTCAATGAGGTGGAATAAAACGTCGTGGGGCATGTAAGATCCACGGGAACTCTTACCCTCTTATTCTGCGTTATATTTTTTACTAGAACCCTGTCCCCGTAGCATACGACCGGGAAGTCGTAGCTCACCCTCACTTTTTCATACTCCTTAAGAGAATGGCCGTAAAGCGGAAGCTGTGACAGAGTTAGGGGCTGTGCATTGTGGTCGATAAGGCGTTTGACTGGCGTTCTTCAATCTCAAGTCCTTCACTTTTATAGTTTTTCATAGCCCTTTTCAGGAAAAAAGGTGTTATTAAACTCGTAAGCCGTTTTATCGACGTTCCGGAAGGAAGGATTTATAGTTCCGCTTATGGGATGAAATGTAAGCCATCTTGTTGTATGAGGAATAAAAGTAAAACGCAGGGGGGACTCGATCAATGTTTCACACCCTTCACTTTAGATTCATCTCATTCTCCCACTGCTTGACCAACTCATTTTCACATTAGGTATAAAGATTTTGAGGAGGAGATTATTTTTTGACTCATTGGAACAATGGGTACACTAATTAAAGCTAGGTCAAAATAAATCAACAATCTTCTGCTTGTAAAAGAACATATACTTATTAACATGAAATTCCAAAAAAAAAGGTTACACCATAAAACTGGAACCATGTTAACTAAAAGAATAGTCAAATCTACTCTAATTCATACTTCCAAAGAATAAAGTGGTTCAGGAAATTTTATTTTAGGGCGTTTGAAATTATATATTACTATTTCTGAATTGGGCCGGTGTATCCCTAATTTTGAAAAACGGAAACCGATGTTTCCCTGCAAGTACGTAGTATTTTCAATATATATTATAAAAACATAGGAAGTCAAAACGTAGCCCTAAACGTCTTTTTGTAAAAAGGAAGAAATCAAAATTTTTATATCGTATATTTATATGGTGTTGTTTCTTTTTGGAGTCTTGGTCTGTGTTGGTGAAAAAATCATAGTTCATTCCAATATTTCGAGAATATTTATTTTCTCTTCATCAGACAACAATAATTAGTTATAGCATAATAATATATTAAATAACAATAACATTGTAACCTTAATATAACTTGAACATAGCTTTAACATAATATAACAATAATTGTGATAACATACAGCAATAACAAATGTAATATAATGAAATAACAATAATATATCAATTTTATTACTACATAACAACACCATATATATATATATATATATATATATATATATATATATATAACTTGTAATTATGGCACTTGTATATAAGAAAATTTACGATTAAAACAATAAGAGATGAAAATGACGAAGATTAAGAAATTGGTTTGAGAATGAAGGAAGGTTTGAGAATGCAATGAAGTGTTGTTCTTCAGCTATTGAGGTCGTACTCAGGACACAATTTTCGAAATTTCTCTTCAAATGTCCATCGATCCCCAGGCGATGACGAAAATGAGGTCCGTTCAAAACTGTGTGTGTGTATATATATATATATATATATATATATATATATATATATATATATATAGAGAGAGAGAGAGAGAGAGCGAGAGAGCGAGAGAGCCACCGACAATTTGTGTCTTGTCGTTACCAAACTTCATAAATAATCGTTTTTTGTAAAAAGAAAGATCGAGTTCGTTAGCGGCTGAAATCGAACCAGAGGGAGGGGGGGGGTTTAGAGGGGGAGAATTTCTAAAATTCTTAATATCTCCGCATCCTATTATGCGTTGGATCAAAAAATTGTATAGAACCGATCTTATTGCAAATTTAATGTTCTATAAATGTTCTTCTCTCTAAAAACATTTCTTCACTATCTTGATTATTTACTGAGATATTTGCATTTTTTAGTTTTCGGTCTTCAGTAAAGCCCCACTCCTACTCACCTCATATTTTCAATATTCTATTATGTTATGAAGCACTTTATTTGAAGCTTAAATACTAAATATTGTTCTCATTGAACTTTTAAGTATTGAGATATATGCAAATACGTGGGACACGTGGGAAATCTGCTTAGTTAACGCAGCCCCTGCGTGACGGACTTTTTGCTATTTTATCTTTCTTGTTTTCTGCCTTCAATAAACCCCCTTCTACTCATCGGGTTTTTTTTTGTAGAGATTGAGAATATACGGTGAGAAGAGGTCAGCATCGTCTCATACCTGCACGTGGATAATCTGCTTAGTTTACGCAGCCTCTGCGTGATGAACTTTTTTTAAAAATTATATGTATTATATTGAACAGTAAAGTCTCTCCGCTTCCTCTGCATTTAGTGTGAGGAGCCGTCGCTGTTAAACACATAATCCTCCCTTTCTATTCATGACCATCACATCGACTGAAATAGAAATTACATAGCTCGACAACTATACTTCAGTTCCTCATCTCAACTGTACTCATAAATTATGAAAAAGAAAAATGTACGTCACGAACTAAGCAGATTTGCCACGTGAAGTTTTACAATAGATAAATCTACATAACGCTAACACAACACCACCGTGAATATTAAGTGAATTAATACAAACGATAATAAGACACCTACTGACGGAAAGCATCTGAAAAGTAAACAAACAGTTCTGCAAACTTCTTACCGGAAAGAAAAACAATTATTGTAATATATCTAAATATAACGTAATAATTTGATTAAAACTATTTAATATATCTAGTATAGTAATTTATAATGAATCCAAATAATTTTTATCTCAATCAATCTAATTTAAGTAGTCCAAAAACTTAAGAAGGGGATGGGGTCACCCGAACATATTTGCAGTTATGTCGTGTAATAAAAGTCTCTTGAAAACATTATTTGGTATTTTAGCTTCGAATGATGTGGTTTATTACATCACCGAGTATTGTTTATGTAACATGAGTAGAAGTGGGGGTTTGCTGTAGGCTGAAAACTGAAGGCTGATATTCAAGATAGAGAATACATGTATTGTAACAATATTTATAGTACATTTAATTTGCAATAAGATTGGTTCTATAAAATTTTTCGATCCGAAGTATAGTACCGGAGATATTTTGAATTTTCCACTTGTCCGATTTCAGCCGTTAACGAACTTGATCATTCTTTTTACATAAAACGATTACATACCAAGTTTGGTGATAATTAAACACAATTTGCGACCGCTAGAACGTTAACAGACAAATATGTGTATATATATATATATATATATAGTTTTGAATCGACCTCATTTTCGTCATCTTCCAGGTAGGATCGATGGGCATTTGAAGACAAATTGCGAAAATCGCGTCATGAGTACAACCTCAATAGCTGATTTCCCTTAAGGGAAATCTGCTGTAACTGGACATTCAACCAGTAATCCGGAATGGTACTATGCATAAATTTATATATGCATATATATATATATATATATATATATATATATATATATATATATATATACATAAATGCTAATTCACATACCAAGTTTTGTTATGTTCGGTTAAATCGTTAGTGCCCAATAATATTGCTGGCTCCCACTTTAGTTTTTAGTGTATATCTCGTTTATGCTTTGTTATAAGACAAAAGTAAATATAACAAAAGTTATTTAAAACAACAAAATAAACAACTTTTGTCATGTGAATATTTGCAGAAAACCTAATAGAAAACTAAATAAATTTTTAATTTCAGGTCTCCCCTACAACCCCCACTCCTGCTCGTCCCTAGAAGTGGTAGTACAGCTTATTATCATGGAGGGGTTAGTACTACTAATTCACATACCGAGTTTTGTTTAGTTTGGATTAGTCTTTTATGTCCAATAAAATTATTGACCCCGGCTATAGTTTTTAGCATATAACCCATTTATACTTCGGTATACTACAAAAGTGTATGTACGAAACGTTACTCTAAATAACACAATAAACAACGTTTATTATGTGCATATTTGCCGAAAAACCAGTAGGAAACGAAATATAGCTATTTTTAATTTCAGGCCTCCTTTATAACCCCCACTCCTGTTCGTCTCAGAGAATATTAATATAGCTTAAAGTCTAAGTTGGGTTAGTAGTAGTATATATACCAAGTTTTATAAAATTCGGTTCAGCCGTTTGTGGATGAAAGGTAACAAACACGCAAACAAATAGACACCAAAAAACAAAATCCAGTTATGGTGTCTATGACATGTGAAACGAAAAAGTATCGTGAAATTTTGAGAAAAAAATCAATGTACAGACAGAGGTTACCATTTTATATATATATATATATATATATATATATATATATATATATATATATATATATGTATAGTTTTGAACGGACCTCATTTTCTTCATCTCCTGGGTAGGCTCGATGGACATTTGAAGAAATGTTTCGAAAATCACTTCATGAGTACGACCTCAATAGCTGGTTTCTCTTAAGGCAAATCTGCTAAAATGACAGGAGTGCTGAATTTTTATAGTCACCTTTTAAATGTAAAATGTTTGAAGTTCAGTTAATTGTATTAATGAGGATTTCGTTTTCAGCTTGTTAAGATATAAATCCGTCACGCAGGGACTGCATGAGGTAAGAAAATTTCCCACCCACTGCCATGACACCATTGTGATCTTATCTCACTAAATATTCTCTATTTCTATGGGAAAACCTAATGTACACAAGGAGGCCAAGAGGGGGGTAGGGTTACTCAAGATAGAAAACTAGAAAGTACAAATAATACTTGTTAATCATTCAATAATTGTAGACCATTCAAAAACAAAAATTATAGACCATTAATTAATAGCTTAACAAGATTAGTTCTAAAACATTATTAGACCCCATAATCATAAAGGAGATATTTGGAATTTTTGAATTCCCTCTCCCTCTAACCCCCCCCCCCATTTCCTTATTCCATTTCAACCATTAAAAAATATGATCTTCAGTGTTGACTGAAACGGTTAAATATAGATTATGGTATAAATCAGGTAATCATTTTCTTGATTGAAACTTGATTAGACAATATGTTTGCATTTACCTCATCTTGTTACGATTTATGGAAAACAAATTACTTATTGAAGCTTCGAATAAGATTTTTCATGATATATTTGCATATTGTTAATGTCCGATGTAAAAGTGGGTGTGTGAAGACTGAAAAATAAAAATGTAAATACCTTGGTTACTATTCAATACAGAGGGAGTATGTATATGTTAACATTTATAGAAAACTAAATTTGCAATAACAATGACTATACAATTTTTCAATTCCCCCCAAAAAACGGACATATTTTTAATTTTCGAAATTTCCCCCTTTCACTGGTCCGATTTCAATCATTAATGAACTTGACTTTTAGTTTTAAATAAAACGTTTAAATTTCAAATTTTGTAAGGATCAAACAAAAATTAAGACTTCTAGAGCGCCAACAGACAACTCTATATCTCGGTTATTATTTGAGATAGAGAAAAGATGTACAGAACAAAATTGATTGACGATTAAATTTTCAACGAGATTGGAAATATGCAATATTTCGATTCGAATCATAGTAACGGAGATATTTTTGATTTTCTCCTCGGAGGTAAGATAGAGGAGGCGAAATACATAGAGCGGTTATACTCTTAGAACAAACACAATATAAAGAACTTCAATTTTTTATTGAAACTGACCTGTTCCACTACCTAGGACATAGCTTGTTATAAATGTAAAATTTAAAAAGTCCGTCACGCAGGGGCTGCGTGAACTAAGCAGATTTCCCTCGTGATGTTTTACAATAGATACATTTACATACTGGTAACTCAATAGCACCGTCAACATGAAGTGAATAAATATCAACGATAATATGAAACCTCCAGACGGAAAGTACCTGAAGCGTAAACAAACAAGTGCTTCTTCTCACAGGAAAGAAAAACAATTACGGAAATATATTAGAATGTAAAATATTAATTTTATTGAAAACTATTTCCTATACTGTAATTTATAATGGATCAGAATAATTCTTTTCTTATACAACCAAATTTTAGTAGTCCAAGAACTTAAGAAGGGGGGGGGCACGATAACATATTTGCATTTACTCGTATAATAAAGGTCTCTTGAAAACAATTTATGGGATTTAATCTTCAAATAATGTGGTTTATTATATAACAGAGTATTGTTCATGTAACATGAGTAGAAGGGTTTGCTCAAGGCTAAAAACTGAAAAATGCAAATATCTCGGCTAATATACAAGACGGAAAATAAATGTACGTAACAACATTTTTAGTATATTTAATTTGTAATATGATTGGGTCTATACAATGTTTTGATCCGACGTATGGTAACGGAGATATTTCCAAAAAACCCCCTCAAAATACTCCCTCCCACTGGTCCGATTTCAGCCATTAACGAACATGACGTTTGAATATCGAGTTTGGTAACGATCAAACGACCGTTATAGCGTTAATAGACGAATATATATATATATATATATATATATATATATATATATATATATATATACTAGCTCAGATACCCGGCTTCGCTCGGGAATTCATTTGAGGCTGAATATGATATATATTTTTGGCATGGCTTTACTTTGCACAATATTTTGACATTTACCCGTCCCAGTGTTTAGGGTTAACACCCGTTGTTTCTGTGGATTTGTTAATAATAAAATTATTTTTTTATGTAAGACTTCACTGTCCTGCATATTGTCATATTTCCCGTTTCCTGTGCATTATACATAGATTTGAATTATTAATGAGAAAATATTGGCATACATTTGAATCAATTTTTTCATTTGAGGTACATGGTAGTTCATATTGAAAAGAAGTGTTGAGCAAATTTCTCTAAATAACGAAATAAACAACTTTTGTTATGTGCATATTTGCCGAAACCCCAACAGGAAATCACTATTATTTATTTCAGGCCTCCCTTACAACCCCCACTCCGGCCCGTCCCTAGAAATGTTAGTATGGCTTATTATAAGGATGGCGTTAGCACTAATTCACATACCAAGTTTGGTTTAGTTCGGTTGAGTCTTTTGTGCCAAATAAAATTGTAGACTCCCTCTATAGTTTTTAGCGTATAACTCATTTATACTGCCGTATACGGCAGTATAACTCATTTATACTGCCGTATACGGCACAAGTGCATATAACAAAAGTTACTCTAAATTACACAGTAAACAACTTTTGTTATGGGCGTATTTGCTGAAAAAGCAATAGGAAACGAAATATCGCTATTTTTATTTTCAGGCCTTCTCTATAACCCCCACTCCTGTTTGTCTTAGAGAATATTAATATAGTCTAAAGTCTAAGTTGGGCTAGTAGTAATATTCATACCAAGTTTCATAAAATTCGGTTCAGCCGTTTATGCATGAAAAGGTAACAAACAAACAAACAGACACGAAAGAAACAAAATGCAGTTATGGAATCTATGACATGTGGAACGAAAAGTTATCGTGTAATTTCGCGAAAAAAATCAATTTACAGACAGAGGTTACAATTTTATATATATAATGGCAACCTTTGTCTGTATATTGATTTTTTTTCTCGAAATTTCACGATAATTTTTCGTTCCACATGTCATGGATTCCATAACTGCATTTTATTTCTTTCGTGTCTGTTTGTTTGTTTGTTACCTTTTCATGCATAAACGGCTGAACCGAATTTTATGAAACTTGGTATGAATATTACTACTAGCCCAACTTAGACTTGGTCCAAACGAACATTTTTAGGTCCAAACGGGAGTGGGGGAAGGGAGGCCTGAAATTAAAAGTAGCGATATTTCGTTTTCTATTGGTTTTTCTGCAAATATCCACATGACAAAAGTTGTTTATTCTGTTATTTGAAAAAACTTTTGTTATATTCACTTTCGTCGTATACCAAAGTATAAATGAGATATATACCAAAAACTATTTTATTGGGCACTAACGGTTGAACCGAATTTAACAAAACTCTTAACAAAACTCGGATGTGAATTAGCATTAATTCTTCCAAGATTATAAGCTATATTACATTTTTTAGGTTCAAACAGAAGTGGGGGGTCATAAGGGAGGCCTGAAATTAAAAATAGCGATATTTTGTTTCGCATTGATTTTTCAATAAATATGCACATAAAAAAAGTTGTTTATTTTGTTATTTAGAGTAACATTTGTTGCAATCACTTTTTTTGTAAAATAAAGTAAACACGGGATATACGCTAAAACTATAGCGGGAGTCATTAATTTTATTAGTGAATGCATATTATGAAAAATGATTTTATGTTATAGTCACTTATGATAAGTATAAATATGATTCGGATTAGTGAGGTTATATATCTCCGTCGCCTCCTTCTCATTTATTTATTTTTTCTAGAAATTAACATTGCTATTTATTTCCAATAAAAATGTAAACTATAAGAGCATTTCCGTTATTTAATTTGTTTAATATATTATTTCAATTATGTCATGCTGAATTGGCACAAGGAGTGATTGCGGAAGTTGATCAAACTCTTTGGTTCTGCTTATATATTATCTCATATCCGATATCTTGATGTTATTGAAACAAATGTACCATCATAACAATTAGACGTTAATGGTAATGTCATTATGACAAAAGACAATATAAACTCGATACGATTGTTTAAATATTACTTAGATTGCAGGAAGTTCTACGATCTCTTCCCCTCACCTCACTTTTTGAATATAAATTCAATTATTTTTAGGGTAACACTATTATTAAATTCCACCAGGTAGATAAATTATTAAAATAATATTTTGGATCAATTGCGGTCGATTTATTCTATCTATTTATTATCGATTTATAATATTTTGGATCAATGCAATATCGATTTAAGGAAATCGATGTTAATGCGGGAGCGAAAGACGACGGGAGGCTAAAGACGCTAATTGAGTTTACTTATTTCCTGTGAAATTCTGGCATTACATCAGTAATTTCCACTGATTTTGAGAATTACTATTACGAATATAATCTTATGTACAAAACTATGCTTAAACTATATGTGCTCGGATTGGCTTTAACAGGAAATATGTTCATTATAGATATTATTTAATTGTAATAAATGCTATCCATGATTATGGTGTGGATTATTCAAAAACAGTGAGTCACAAAAAGTGGAGAGGAATAGATTAGGAACACATTTTCATTTATTCTTCATTATTAATTTCTATTCTATTAGTCCCAAAAGTTACCCTTTAGGATTAGCTAATTCGGAAAAGCAATGTCGCGGAGGGAAGTGTAATTGCACACACTGAAGTCTTGCTATAAAAATACCATCATTAGTGAGTCGACAAAGATTTCCCGGGCATCGCTGGGTACCTTAGCTACTATATATATATATATATATATATATATATATATATATATATTAGTAAATACGTTAAATATTTATTAATCATACTATATTCTTATAAATATTGTTTATTTGTGAGTTAAGGAGTTATAATAATATAATATAGTATTACAATCATATACATTAAGTATAAAAGTATACCCCAATCCACTCTCCTGATGGCTATTGTTAATAAGATACTTTCAAAAAACTAATATCCATGATTATTTTGATTAATAATGGTATTAATCTATCCATGAGTTTTTTTTAAGTTTAGTCATTTATATGCATTTATCATTTATTCATAAATTTATATATAGACAGAAACACAAACACACACCCACGAAGATACAACTACCCACTAAGGTACAAATCCCTGTGTACCGTAGTCCCTTAAGTGAAATCAGAATATTGGGGCTGTACTTGTATGTTAATTTCGAAAAATTCCTTCAAATGCTCATTGGTCCTAATTTGAGTTTTGGTTTTTACAATGAGGTCCATACAAATTAATATGAGTGTGTGTGTTAACACTAAAGTGGTCGTAATTTTTATTTTATCGATTAGTAAAAACTCGATACTTAAACCTTTCATCGAAAATTGAAGATCAGGTTTGTAGATGGCCTCCCCTGCACCCCAAATTCATAATAATTGTTGTTTCGCGAATTTGTCACTACCTCGACAATAAAAGTATAAATAGAAAATATGTTTGTCTATTTAAGCACGAAGTTGGTTTTACACATACACGAAGGCATCCATGAACACGACACTTGATTATTAATTAAGAAGAAGTGTGTCACACAGGGGTAGCATAAATTAATCAGGTTTCCCACGCGCTGGGTGAAAAAATGTTGATAACAACTCACCATATCTTCTTTATTTTTAAGAAAAAATCAGATGAGTAAAATAAGGGGGTTTGTTCATTGAAGGCCCAAAACAAGATCAGGTTTGTAGATGGCCTCCCCTGTACCCCAAATTCATAATAGTTGTTGTTCCGCGAATTTGTCACTACCTCGACAATAAAAGGATTTTTCTATTCAACCTTTGTTTCATACATTTTTCAATTTAAGCATATATATAGATGAAAAACCCGTGAAATATCTTCCACTGATTAATTTTTTCAAGTCCTCTGTGATGCCACTTTAGGAGTAGTACATTTATTTTAAGAAGATTCGGCCTTACCCCCGATGCGGTCACGACCGTTTGGTCAAGTCCCGTATTTAATGAAATTGTAAAATGAAAATTAATTGAATTGTGACGTATCTCATGAAATGAAGTATTAATGGCTCAAATTTTTACTGAGGCGTTAAACACCATGAAATTATTAATTAATGAAATCATAAAAAAATTAAGAAGAAACTTGTTTTTTCTGTGTTTTTAATATTTTAAAACATTTATGTTTCAAAGAAGTGTGGTATTTATTGGTCACAACCCTTCATATTTCATTGCTCTAGTTAAATACAGTGGATGACAAGATAGAAGAGTAAATAAAGCCCTTGATAGAGTACACCAAGGCTCTCTAGACAATAAGAATAACATACTACAGACATCTGCAACACGCCCTCGGGAAGACTTTTTTTCTCTGACGCCTGCTGGAACAAACCAGCAACACACCCTCCAGTCCTCTCTCGACTCTTCTACATTGCACATCTCATTGACTGACTTATTAAGCTGCCTTTCATCATGAATGGAAAAAATAGCGTGCCAGCAATGTGCCACACGAATGCCAAAACTGTGAAAAACAGCAGACAACAAGTAAGTCACATTAAAAAAAAATCGTTAGCATACTCTTAACAAAAATTAGGTATTTGTTTATTTAAGCACGAAGAAGGTTTTACACTACACGCAGGCATCCATGAACACGACGCTTGATTATTAATTAAGAAGAAGTCTGTCACACAGGGGTTGTATAAATTAATCAGGTTTCCCGCGCGCTGGGTGAAAAAATGTTGATAACAACTCACCATATCTTCTTTATTTTTAAGAAAAAATCAGATGAGTAAAATAAGGGGGTTTGTTCATTGAAGGCCCAAAACAAGAATGTATGGCAACTCACTTAACATTTCAGTTAGGATACAATTTATACACATACAAATGTACAGTGTCAATAGTTTAACAATACTGATTTATACAATTTTTCGATACTACTCTCACGACTATGAACTTAAGTGTTAAATGAAATGGTTAAATATTTAGTAATGAAATGAAATGGTTAAGTATTTAGTATTTGGTTAGGTATTTAGTAGATCAAATAAACATTTTTGAGTATGAAATAAAATCTTAACTGATGCCGTCATCACACAACGTATTTGCATGTATATTTATATTTGGAGTAAGACGTTTCATGATATATATATATATATATATTGGTTTAAGTTAAAGTTCGATGACTTAAATTGGGAGTTTCTGAAAGCTAAATACTAAAAAAAATGGAAATATATAGGTGAATATTCATGATAGAGACAAAATAAATATAATAACTTTAAATTTGAATAACACTTGTTTTGTACAATTTTTCGATCCGACGTATTAAAACTGATATTTTGAATTTTCATCTTTTCCCGCCTCTTACCCCTCCTCCTAATATATATATGTTATACCGGCAAGGAGACTTACGAGTTTCGTTGTAGGTCAAATATTAATCAATTTATGGCGAATAAAAGAGAATTTACGAAATTTAACAGGAATTTGCACCATGCAATGGATCAATGCCTATTTTAATTTCAGGTAAATGTCTCTAAACCTAAATTGAGGAGACGCCATGGAGCATTAAAGGCTGAAATCTGATAAGAAGATGGCAATGAGGTTTTGAGGGGGAGATGAAATACCTTCGACATTGTGAGTCATATCCAAACATGTTATATAACCATTCTAATTGAAAATAAAATTTCCTTTAACTCTTATTCTATGCATTTCTTTTCTGACATTAATATTAACCAAGATATTTCAATTTATCAATTCACATTAGAAAGCATTGTTGAATATCGGTCAATATTGTAAATGAAACATTCTACAATTTTTGTTCTGTACATTTTATCTCTAACAGAGTTGTTGTATTTGTATGAGTTTACACCCCGCCCCCATTTATAAATGTCCTCCTTATATATATATATATATATATATATATATATATATACACACACACACACACATATCTGTTACAGTTCTAGGGTTCGTAATTTTTATTTGATCGAGGTTTTTACTTGACTAAAGGGCTTATGAAAGTAAAGACTCAATTCGTTAATGGCTGAATTCGGACCAGTGGATTTCGAGAGGGGGAATTCAGAAAATTAAAAATATTTCCTTTATTATACTTCGGATGGAAAAATCGTATAGAACCAATCGCATTTCAGATTAAATGACCTATAAACATTTTTCAAAGTCCTATATATTGTTTCTGCATGTACATTATTAACCGAAAAATATGTATTTTCTAGTTTTAGCCTTCGGTAAACCCCCACTCCTAACCATGTCATATTAACAATAATTTGTTATATCATGAACCACTTTATTAGAAGCTTAAATAGCATATTGTTTTCATTGATTTTTTTCTGTGAAATACACGCAAGTACGTAATGTGATGACATCATCAATTACGACTTTGCAGTCCATTCTCAATAATGTTTATTTGATTTATACTGTTTCACCCAGCACTAATGATCATATTCATTAATGGCTGAAAGATGTGTAGGAAATGGGGGAGGTTTGGGAGGAAGGAGTGAAAATTCAAAATACATCCGTTATCATGAGTCGGGTGGAAAAATATTAAAGAAGATTCTTGCTCCATGTTTTTTCTTTACTCCAATATTTGCGAGTTATTAGTACTTTCTTTCTTTTTAGCGGGATAGCTCCTGGATGACGGATGCTTTCTCTATTCCACCAATACGTTGTCAACCGATTAATAAGAAATCAACGATTAATAATATATGCTATTACATTTTAAATTTCTTATTCTCAGATGAGGAGTCTCCAGGAAGGGCAGCTTTATGTTGATGAATCTCGCAGTCAGGGAGAAGCCCAGATGCAAGTAGAGGAGACAACAATGGAGGTGAGCCCATCTACATCCCAAACTCTTACACAACCATATACGACGTCCCCACGCAGCTGTCAAGTAGTCTTCAGACCACCTAATACGGTGCTACCAATCAACCAACGAAGAGTACTGACATCATTTGTCCCCAGTAATCCAGTGATCATCGAGTCACCACCACAAGCAGAAGCTTTCCCAAGTGTAAGAGAGTTTCGCTCGCAAGGACTGAAGCGTACTAGAGCTCAAATCTTCGAGCAACAAAGCACTTCTATTGACATGCCAAACGATGTGGCATCGGAAACTCACAGCAATGTAGCTCTTAACGCTGAATTGGTTGAGTACACCAGGGTAAGTGATCTTCATTTGTTTGAATTAATTTCCTTATAATATAAGGGTTTGGTTTAAATACTTTGGTTAATAACTTTAACATAGTAATTGAGTTGGTATTAATCCAAGAGATATCTAATACTTATAATATTCAGGCTTAAAAGAAACAAGAATAACCTGAGCAAAAAGAAAGTATCTATTGAACATTTCCATGCGTCATAAAAATACCAGCTAAAGAGTGCATTTAATATATTTTAATTCAGCACTTAGTAAAGGAGATGTTCGTTAATTATGTTTCTTTTTTTAACAAATCTTTTACTCCCTCAAACAACGAAATTATATCGCTGTTCTAAAATAACAATGGCGCAACTGCTAAAAGTGCAATTTTATAGGTGACCCCAAAGAAAATAAAAGATTTTAAAATACCAATAGTGAAAATTAATTATGTGACTGAAAATAATGACAAGAGTGAAAATATATCACATATTCTTTACTTTTATAATAACAGACTTGGAATAAATCATTACTAACTTTTAGCCTCAATTTTCAACCCCTAATCATTTACGTCATTATTCCCTCAGCATTTTCCCTTGTTTTATAGTATAGAACTATTAACATTTTATTTTTTGTCAGTTAAATACGAAATACAATCACGTCATTCTTCCATGCTTTCCTTTTTTGTTAAAGCTTTCTTTTCATTTTTTTTTTTTTTTATTCGAAAATTATACATTCTTATCAACACTATTATAGTCATATCTGTCTGGTTATATTAAATTCCATTTTTATAATTAGAATGAAATCAAACTGAACCTAAATAATATACTTATATTACACTTTTATTATGTCATATTTTGGAGCTTAATAACTTATATGGCATTTAAGTGGATATTATCAATAATTTCTACCTAATTCTGGCAATGAAAAGTTAGTAGCTAAGTAGTTATCTTTAAGTATTGATGAAAGAGATTACAACTTTCTGTGGAAGGTATAAACTAATTAATTAGTGTTATGCTTAGGAAAGTCATTGTATCATCAGTCAACATTTTAAACTATTAATTTCCTGGCCCATAAGAGAAAAATATTTAAAAAAAAACAAAGTTGTTGTTTTATATAATATATTTTTGATATTTAACAGTGTTAAATCGTCTAGGCTATTTTTATTTCTTCTCAGGCATTTTATAGAATGATATAAGAGTATAATTATAATTTATTTTTTTCGCCAATTTAAAGGGCTTACCAAAATTAACTTTACTCAAAAATTAATAATTAGGATAGTTTAATATTTTTCTAAAATAGTGATATAATGATTAACTGACTCTTTTGTTTTCCCAGGAAATGTGCATTGAACTCAGAGGGATACGGGTCGTTGCGGCTCACTACATACCTACTTTAGTCCTTTTGTTTGGGTTCTATGTAATGTGTTATACTTTGCAACTTATGCATGACTTCAATCTTTTTGTTAATAAAGAACAAGGGACATAAAAATATTAATACAAATGAATTTTCAAAATATTGTATACAATTTAAAATATAAATAGTCGTTTCATTTAATGTAGTATTAATAAAGCTATTCCAAAAATGTGCGTTTCTTTTTTAGTATTTAGAGCTAATCATTTTGTTGTCATATATTGAGCATAGGGCTGTTAGAGAGTTCAACTAATCCCTTACTTTTTCTCAAGTAATCTGATATTCACATTCCGCAATAACAACTGTGATTTAGTAATTGGTATACCATGACATTTCATTTTGTGTTAACAAAAGCGATTTCAAAATATCTAAATATTATTTGGTTTATTATATGTGGTCGATATTTTGCCACTAAGTAACATTAATAAATCACTCGTTATTGGAAATATTTTTATTCTTAAAAACTATTAAGAAATATAACCTACAAATTCCTATTTACAATTCAGGTGCCATTTAATTTTCTACAGTCGAAACACCCTTCCTTCCCATCAATTCGGATTTCAATCTCGTCTTTCAACAGTACAGAAATGCCTTCGTGTTGTAGATCACATATGTGCTACCATGGAGGGAAAAGAGCTTTTCATGTCGGCCTTATTTGATGGAGCGCAAGCTTTTGACAAGGTTTGACATGACGGCTTGCTCTGTAAGCTCAAGCTACTCCTTCCCTGGACATTCTTTCTACATTATACTCAGATCCTACATTTCCAACTGATTTTTTCGAGCCCGTCAAGGGAAAGAAAAATGGATTACTATCCTGTGGATACAGGAGTTGCCCAGGGCAATGGCCTAGGATCATTACTGTATTTCATATACACATTTGACATCCCTTGATCACCAACAACTCTCTCAGCTTCCTATGCAAATGACACTACAATCCTTTCAACCAATTCCAATCCTATTCTGCTTCGAAAAATCTCCAATTTGAAAAATGGTTCAATGCTTGGTGTATAAGATAAATGAAGGTAAATCCCACCATATCACGTTTCCCCTTCGGCGCAGTTCCTGTCCTCCTGTTCATTTCAACAATATTCCTTTTCCACAAACCGATTGTGTGCGCTAACTTGGATTGCATTTGGACACCAGACTTACTTGGAAATTCCACACAATAATTAAAAGACAGGAACTTAACAGACGATTCGGACAACTTTACGGACTGCTAAATAGAAGATCTCACTGGTCTACAGAAAACAAACTAACAATATACAAGTTGCTACTTAAACCAATATGGACATACGACGAATCCAGACTTTCCAATCAAAAGTGCGGCGCACCATAATAGATGCTCCATATTATATTTCGAACCACACCCTTCATAAAGATCTTAATATCGTTTTTTTAAAGGACCTAATCCCCTTAAGATACATATTATATGTTAGAGATAGAAGTAACTATATTAAACTACCTCCGCTGGTGAATGCTTATTTCGTGCAATTTTTATAAGAATTGCAATAACAAAAACAGAAAGGCTTACCGACGGCTTGAAAACGTTGGAAAAACGTTTAAATATCAATCAAACAAAATAAAAACGATTAAAAAAAATTGCACCCGCCAATATATATATATATATATATATATATATATATATATATATACACACACACGCACGCACACTCACAATTTTGGACGCTTCTCATTTTCGTCACCTTAGGATCGATCGGTGGACATTTGAAGACATTTTTCGAAAGTCGCTCCATCTGTGAAGTGTTGATATCCCTAAAGGGATATCTACTGAAAATTGGTGCTGGGGGGGGGGTGGTTCCGAACGAAATAATGTTATTTTCATAAATTATTTTAAAATAATTTCAAACCAATGTTAGCGTAAAAACATATTAAAAACCCCTCCTAGGAAGAAAATAAATACCTAAGGATCGAGGGACTTAACACCAAAGCTGACGCTCACCACTCCTAATGACTACTACGC
>CM032233.1:72977500-72992500 GCA_019009955.1 Riptortus pedestris
GCAACACAACACCACCGTAAATATTGAGTGAAAAAATACAAACGATAATAAGAAACCTCCCAAAGGAAAGGAAGCGTCTAAAATGTAAACAAACAGTTCTGTCAACTTCAAACAGGAAAGAAAAACAATTACTGAAATATATCTTAATATAACGTATTATTTTAATTGAAAACTATTTACTGTATATATAACTATTGTTAACTCATACTGTAATTTATAATGAATCAGAATAATTTTTATCTCAAGCAATCAAATTTAGTAATTCAAAAACTTAAACGGAGGGAGGGGTCACCAGAACTTATTTGCATGCATCTGGTATAATAAAGGTCTCTAGAAAACAATATTTGGTATTTAAGCTTCGAATAATGTGATTTATTATACAACAGAGCATTCTTTATGTAGCATGAGTTAGAAGTGGGGGTTTGTCGAAGGCTCAAAACTGAAAAATGCAAATATCTCGGTTAATAAAGAGCATAAATGTATATACCAATATTTATGGTACATATTTTAATTGCAATAAGATTGGTCTATTCAAGTTTTCAATTCGACTTATAATAACAGAGATATTTTGAATTTTCGAAAATCCTCCCCTCTAAATCCCGATCGAGTTTGGTAACGATTAAACAATAATAGCGACCACTAGAGCGGTAAACAGACATATATATATATATATATATATATATATATATATATATATATATATATATATATAGTTATATAGTTTTGAATCGACCTCATTTTCGCCATCTTCTAGGTAGGGTTGATGGACATTTGGAGAAAAGTTTCGAAAATCGCGTAATGAGTACGACCTCAATAGCTGATTTCTCTTAAGGGAAATCTGCTAACATGGATGTGACAACTTTTATTGAAATCTAAATTTGCAATAAGATTCCTTTGATGCAATGGTTTTATCCGACTTATAATAACGGAGTTATTTCGAGTATTCGAAATTTCCCCTCTAAACTACTCCCTATGATAATAATCATTTGCATTTTCTTTGAATAGTTCAGAAAGCTTTTACTTTACGCATCTTGACTAGTTTTTATATGTAGTGTTATTCGTAAATTAACTTCCCCGGTAAAGAGTTTAACTTATTCGAAATGTAAACATGTCTCTATTTAGCTGTATTTTTCAATGAATTATTCTTCTGTTTACAGGTCTGTTATACCTAAATGGAGTTTTCTTGTTTGTTTGCTTCTTTCACATAACTTTGGGCGGTTCGTCTAAACACAAAATGTGTGGAGACGTAAACCTGGGGCCAAGCCCAATGCGAAAACATTTCAAGAGCTCGGCTAATAAACTGTTCTTGAAGCAGGAAAAAAACGTCTGGTATGGGAAGGTTGACAGGTCCCCAACCAGACAGTCGCCTAGAACGGTGACATATGGGAACACGCTTGGACCACCAGCTAGGCAAGAATTTCTCACATTTCTAGGTCCTCCCAAACATAGGAAAAACATCTATAATTCAAACTGTCTCTTTATATTTCCTCTTAGTATAATCAGTTATTGAGTTTGTACTCAAATCTTTGCGATTAGAAAACAATCTTCGCCACTGGGCCTTTATCAACCATGTACAAATTTCATTTTTAGTTTCACAGAAAATGTTTGAATGTTGAGCTTGGTAACGATCAGACAAATAAGTATAAGATGAGAAAAGTTTATATATATTTATAATTTTGAACGGACCTCTTTTCATCATATCCTAGGTAGGATCGACGGACATTTGAGGACGTTTTTCAAAAATTGCGTCATGAATATAACCTCAGACGCTGATTTCCCTTAGTGGATTATGACGTGTACACGCCTTGGAATCCTCCCGCAAACTCCAATTCATTTAGTAACTATTTATATGAAAATAAAATCTGAAAAGTGAAATATGAATTTGAAAGAGAGATGTAAATGACTTTCCCTCAAATTTATGGAAGGTGATGGGGATATCCAAGGGAGGTTCCTCCTTCACAGCTCTTAGTATCTCACTGATCTCAGGAAATAGCATCGCGCAATTATGCCAACGTACATCTAAACCCCGACTGTTCCAAGTGCGATTTCAGCCAATTACAAATATGATAATTAGAGTTGAAAGAAACCGATAAATATTAAATATGGTATAGATCCGAAGGTTGAGAACTAAAAAGTGCATATAACTTGGTTAATAATCAAGATAGTGAAAAAAAGAATAGATAACAACATTTATAGAACATGTAATTTGCAATAATACTTACACAGTTTTTCGATCGGACACATAATAACGGAGATATTTTGAATTTTCGGAATTCCTCCTCTAACCCCCCCCCCACTCCTGGGTCCGATTTCAGGCGTTAACGAACTTGATCATTCAGCTTACAAAAAAAAACCCTTACGAATGAAATGAATATATATATATATATATATATACTAGATCAGATACCCGGCTTCGCCCGGGAATTGATTTGAGGCTGAATGGTGATGGAATTTTTTTGGCAAGGCTTTACTTCACACAATATTTTGACATTTACCCGTCCCAGTGTTTAGGGATAATACCCGTTGTAGGCATTTGTTAATAATAAAATTAATTTTTTATGTAAGTCTTTACTGTCCTCCAAATTGTTGACTCCCGCTATGATGTTTAGCGTATAACACCTTTATACTTCGGTATACGACAATAGTGTATATAAAAAAAGTTTCTCTAAATAACAAAATAAACAACTTTTGTTATGTGCATATTTGCCGAAAATGCAATAGGAAACGAAATACCACTATTATTAATTTCAGGCCTTCCTTATAACCCCCACTCCTGCCCGTTCCTAGAAATGTTAGTATGGCTTATTATAAGGAAGGCGTTAGAGCTAATTCACATTCCGAGTTTGGTTTAGTTCGGTTGAGTCTTTTGTGCCAAATAAAATTGTGGACTCCCGCTATAGTTTTTAGCGTATAACTCATTTATACTTCCGTATACGGCAAAAGTGTATATAACAAAAGTTACTGTAAATAACAAAATAAACAACGTTTGTTATGGGCATATTTGCTGAATAAGCAATAGGAAACGAAATATCGCTATTTTTAATTTCAGGCCTCCTATATAACCCCCACTCCTGCCCGTCCCTAGAAATGTTAGTATGGCTTATTATAAGGAAGGCGTTAGTACTAATTCACATACCGAGTTTGGTTTAGTTCGGTTGAGTCTTTTGTGCCAAATAAAATTGTGGACTCCCGCTATAGTTTTTAGCGTATAACTCATTTATACTTCCGTATACGGCAAAAGTGTATATAACAAAAGTTACTGTAAATAACAAAATAAACAACTTTTGTTATGGGCATATTTGCTGAATAAGCAATAGGAAACGAAATATCGCTATTTTTAATTTCAGGCCTCCCATATAACCCCCACTCCTGCCCGTCCCTAGAAATGTTAATATGGCTTATTATAACGAAGGCGTTAGTACTAATTCACATACCGAGTTTGGTTTAGTTCGGTTGAATCTTTTGTGCCTAATAAATTGTTGACTCCCGCTATAGTTTTTAGCGTATAACTCATTTATACTTCCGTATACGGCAAAAGTGCATATAACAAAAGTTACTCTAAATTACAAAATAAATAACTTTTGTTATGGACATATTTGCTGAAAAAGCAATATGAAACGAAATATCGCTATTTTTAATTTCAGGCCTCCCTTATAACCCCCACTCCTATTTGTCTTAGAGAACATTAATATAGCCTAAAGTCTAAGTTGGGCTAGTAGTAATATACATACCAAGTTTCATAAAATTCGATTCAGCCGTTTATGCGTGAAAAGGTAACAAACAAACAAATAAAGAAACAAACAAACAAACAGACACCAAAAAAACAAAATGCAGTTATGGTGTCTATGACATGTGAAACGAAAAGTTATCGTGAAATTTCGCGAAAAAAATCAATGTACAGACAGAGGTTACAATTTTATATATATATAGATATATGTCAGTTACCGCTCTAGTGGTCGCAATTTTTGTTTAATCGTTACCGAACTGGATACATAAGCGTTTTATGTAAAAAGAAAGATAAAATTCGTTAACGGCTGAAATCGGACTTTTGAAAATTCTTCGTTATTATATGTCTGATCGAAAAAGTGTATAGAACCAATGTCATTGCAAATTTAATTAACTGTTGTTAAATATTAACCAAGATAATTGGGTATTTTAGTTTTCAACCTTGAGTAAACCCCCACTCCCATTCATGCCATAATAGCAATAAGCTATTATATCATGAACCACTTCATTACAAGGTTAAATATCAAATATTGTTTTCATTGAATTTCTACTTTGCGAGATATGTGCAAATACGTTCTGTTGATCCCCACCCCCCTTCTTTTGTTCTTAGAAAACTAAACTTTGAGTCACTGAGATAAAAATTATTCTGATCGATTATAAATTACAGTACTAGATATAGTGAATAGTTTTCAATAAAATTAATATGTTATATTCACATATATTTCAGTAATTGTTTTTATTTCCGGTGGACAATAAATAAAATAAATATGAGAGGTTAGCAGACATGTTTGTTTACAATTCAGTCGCTTTCCGTTCGGAGGTTATTCAAATTGACTGAAATATTTCTCATTACTGTTTGTATTTATTTATCTAATGCAAATTTCACGAGGGAAATCTGTTTAGTTTACGCAGCCCCTGCGTGACGGACTTTTAGCAGATTTCCCCTATGGGAAATCATGTTCGTTATGGCTGAAATCGGACCAGTGGGAGAGGGGTTTAGAGGAGGGAATTTCGAAAGTTCGAAATATCTCCGTTACTATAACTCGGATCGAAATATTGTTCTATACATACTTTTTGTATCATGAATACTAACTGAGATATTTGGATTTTATAGTTTTCAGCCTTCAGAAAACCACCACTTCTACTCATGTTAAACTAACAATACTCGGTTATGTAATAAACCACATTATTCGAACCTTAAATACCAAATATTGTCTTAAAAAGACCTTTATTATATGACATACATGCAAATATGTTCTGGTGACACCCCCCCCCCCCACCCGTCTTAAGTTTTTGGACTACTTAAATCTGATTGATTGAGATAAAAATTATTCTGATTCGTTATAAATTACAGTACTAGATATAGTAAATATTTTTCAATCACATTAATAAGTTATATTCTGATGTATTTCAGAAATTGTTTTTCTTTCCGGTGAGAGTGGGGATGGCTGACCTGTTTGTTTACATTTCAGACGCTTCCCGCCGGGAGGGGGAAGATTTCTTAATACCGTTTGTATTTCTTCACTTAGTATTCACGGTGGTGTTGTGTTACCAGTCTGTAGATTCATCTATTATTAAACCTCACGGGGGAAATCTGCTTAATTTACGTAGCCCTTGCTTGACGGACTTTTAGCAGATTTCCCTTAAGGGAAATCAGCTATTGAGGTCGTACTCATGATGCGAGTTTCAAAACATTTCTTCAAATGTCCATCGATCCTACCCAGGAGATGACGAAAATGAGGTCCGTTCAAAATTATATATATATATATATATATATATATATATATATATATATATATATATTTGTCTGTTAACTCTCTAGCGGTCGCAATTCTTGTTTGCCAACTCTTAAACTTTACCAAACTCGGCATTTAATCGTTTTATGTAAAAAGGAAGATCAAGTTCGTTAATGGCTGAAATCGGACCAGCGGGAGGGGGGGTTTAGAGGGGGGATTTTTGAAAATTCAAAATATCTCCGTTATTATGCGTCGGATCGAAAAATTGTATAGAATAAATCTTATTGCAAATTAAATTTACTATAAATATTGTTCTATACATTTATTCTGTATCTTGAATATTAACCGAGATATTTGCATTTGTATTCTGCGTGTGGTCACCAGTAGGCGATGTTCGAACTTTCCGGCGAGAGCTCTGGCGGCCGTTTCCATAACTATTCGTCCCTCGTGAATAGGTTTAGTGGTTAGGTCAACTGTTTTTTGGGGCTAGAAACTACTGGGTTATTACGCCCTAAATAATGTTTTAGGTTTTGAGGTTTCTTACTACTACAGTTGTTATTAGGCAGATTTCCCAATTTTAAAACTTCACGTGGGAAATCTGCTTAGTTTACGCAGCCCCTGCGTGACGGACTTATAACGGGGTAGCCTGATAATATTGGAGAGCTGAGAAGTGAGTGGGAGTGTGGTAGAGCTGGTGGAGTGGGTCAAGGACAGGAAACGCCTCACCAACTGAGCAGGATGATTCTCCGCTCCCCTCTTCATGCCTTTTTGCTCTTGCCTCTCCACAGCTCATTCATTACCAATATAGCCCCTTCCACACAACTTTCCCGTGCATAGGGCGCCGCACATTTTTGCTGGGACCCCACACGCTTGCGATGGGTTATTTATTTATGTACTTGCTTAACGACCCCGGCGATATCTTGGAAAACACTGTTGACTCAAGAATGATATTATTTTTATGGAAAGGCTTCCTGAAGAAGACATTAAACAATTATATTAAATTCAAGCGCATATTGTCGCTGAAGGGTTGGGGGGGATAAGATTACCCTTAAAGGAAATCAGCTATTGAGGTCGTACTCTTGACGCAATTTTCGAAATTTTTCTTCAAATGTCCATAGATCCTATCTAGGAGATATTTGTCTGTTAACGCTCTAGCAGTCGCAATTATTGTTTAATCGTTACCAAAATCGACATATAGTCGTTTTATGGAAAAAGAAAGATCAAGTTCGTTAAAGGCTGAAATGGGACAAGGAGGAGGGGGTTTTAGAGGGAAGGAATTTCGAAAAATCGAAATATCTCTGTTACTATAAGTCTGATTGAAAAATTGTATAGAGGAAATCTTATTGCAAGTTAAATTTACTATAAATATTTTTATATACATTTATTCTCTATCTTGAATATTAATCGAGATATTTACATTATTCAGCTTTCAGCCTTCAGTAAACCCCCACTTCTACTCTTGTTACATAAACTATACTCTGTTATATAATAAACCACATTATTCGAAACTTAAATGCCAAATATTGTTTTTCAGAAACCTTTATTATACGAGATTCATGCAAATATGTCCTTGTGACCCCACCCCCCTTAAATTCTTGGACTTTTAAAATTTGATTGATTGATATAAAAATTATTCTGATTCATTATAAATTACAAAACTAGATACTGGAAATAGCTTTCAATAAAATTAATATGTTATATTCTGATATGTTTCAGGTATTGTTTTTCTTTCCGGTGAGCCGTTGGCTGGTTTTACCGTTGGAGTGGATAGATTTTTAATACCGTTTGAATTTATTCAAATAATATTCAAGGTAGTGTTGTGTTAGCAGTATGTAGGTTTATCTATTATTAAACTTCTCGAGGAAAATCTGCTTAGTTTACGCAGCCACTGAGTCACGGACTTTAGCTATTGTCATAATGACATTACCAAGTAACGTTTAATATTTATAAATAGCACATAGTTAATTCAATAACGTCACCATATCATAGGAAATAATATAAGATATGGTTGATTCCCCACCACTTTGTCTGTCACAAGTTGTATAAATTCAACACGACTTAGTATAAATAATAAATTATAAATATTAAATAAACGAAGTGCTTTTATAGTTTACATTTCTATTGGAAAGAAATAATGAAGTTATTTTCTAGTGAAAATATATATCAAATGCGGTTGGGGCAGAGGTACTAACAGAAAAGGCATAAGATATTTTGTCATAATATGCCTATATCTAATAAATTTTACTCAAATAATAGAGCGTTAACAGACAAATATATATATATATATATATATATATATATATATATATATATAATATTAATCTGGTCGAAATTAGGTATATGATTAGTCTCTTCACCTTTATTAATGTTATAGCATTGTAATTTATTGCAATACACCATCTTTAAATATCAACAATTTTTATTAGAGAAAAGGTATTTAAATCTGATGTAATCAAATTAGGCTTTATGATTATCTAGGTCATGGGAATTCAAATATTTTCTTCATTGAAACAACATCCCAATGTCTAAGATCTGAAGAGGAGGTGGCTAATAGTCTAAATTGGTTGCATAATGTAGATTGCTCCTACCAAGTATTAATATTTTATTTTTGAGAATATAATTCTCCAACACTAGAAATTACAAGTTTTAAAATTAATCATATAAGAGAAAAATTATATACATCAGCTAGGGTTCCGACTTCAGTCTCTTAACTATCAAAGATAGGACTTTGCATACCAAACCACTGACCTGTGGCTTTCATTTACTTCTTTTGACAATTATATGATCAAACCTTCTACAATTTTATATATATATATGGTGTTGTTATTCTTTTTGGATTTTTGGTCAAAGTTGTTGAAAAAATCTTAGTTTATGCCGATATTTCGAGAATCTTTATTTTCTCTTCTCCAGGGCAAGACTAAAGATACTTAAAAACTATTACACATAACTATTGCACTTAGGACTAGGGTTATAGGTTATTTTTAAGTATCTTTAGTCTACATTGACCATTGCACTTGTGGTTACATAAGGAATACTGGTTGCAATCTTCCTTGGTTTGTTTACATTTAGCATGGTCACAGCCTTATGTGTTTCTATATCTGTTAGGTGGGTCTATGGTTTATTATTTTTTATTCATTATAATATAGTATGACTTTAGAGATCAGTAGCGTGTCTTACCAGAACGTGGGAGATCACCTTAGTTCACGCAGCATCTGTGGAACGGGCTTTTAATTCAATGAGTTCATTTTAATAGAATAACAAATAGAATTTTAATTTCTTCATAAATATTTTATATTGATCAATATTGGTTTATAAGGTTTTTAAAAGGACTTAATATTGTTACGGTTATTTCTTTTGATAGTTGAATGGTTACACTTATTACATGTGTTTTTTTCAGGATGATACCATTATGAAAAAGTCCATCACGAAGGTTCTGCGTTAACTAAGCAGATTTCCTACGTGCGTCGCGTATTTGCATTTGTCTCAAAACGTAAAAATTCAATGAGAACAATATTTCGTATTTAGACTTCAAATAAAGTGCTTCATAATATAGCAGCTTATTCTTAATATGACATGAGCAGGAGTGGGGGTTTACTGAAGACCGAAAACTAAAAAATGCAAATATCTCGGTTAATAATCGCCCTTAAGGGAAATCTGCTAAAACCAACATTACCTCTCCAAATACACAATTTTCGGTGAAATTTCCATCTTCCTCATTATGGTTTCATTCTTGTATTAATCAACATTTTAGTTCATATTTTAAAAAACTCATTTTATATGAATCGGGTGTTTTATCCATATATATATATATATATATATATATATATATATATATATATATATATATATATATAGATAGATAGATAGATAGATAAATATTGATATATATATATAAATATAATTTTGTTCGGACCTCATTTAGTCATCTCCTGGAAAAATTTCAAAGCTCCCGTCATGAGTACAACCACAATAGCTGATTTCCCTTAAGAAAAATCTGCTGAAAGTCCGTCACTCAGCGGCTCCCGAGTGCGTCATTTATCTCAAAACGTAAAAGTTCAATGAGAACAATATTTGGTATTTAGGTTTGAAAGAAAGTGCTTCATAATATAACAGCTTATTGTAAACGTGACCTGAGTAGGAGGTTTGTCTGAAGGCTGAAAACTAAAAACTCCAAATATCTCCGTTAATATTAAAGATAGAAAAAATATGAATGGATAACATTTATAGGAAATTAAATTTGCAATAACATTGATTATATACAATTTTTCGATCCGAATTAAAAAAAGATATTTTGAATTTTCGAAATTCCTCCCCTCTAACCCCCTCCCCCAACCCACAGTCCTATTTCAGCCGTTAACGAACTTGATCTTTGTTTTCACATAAAACGCTAACATATATCGGGTTAGGTAACGATTGAAGCAAAATGGTGACGCCTAGAGGGGTAACAGACAAATATATAAATCTGCAAAAATTCTAATTTACGGTTATAAATTTAGTTCTACTAACATTGGTTTCCTGTCATAGTAGTTAGTTTATTCCATTTCATGCCTTAGAAAAACCACACCTTCTCGCCCCTTGAGATATTAATATTTTTCCAGCTGAGGTACCTGATAGTTCAAATAGGAATGAATTGTTGAGCATATCAATATTTCTAAAATTAAATTACTTGCTCCACACATTGTTCCTGGAGAAATGTATAACAAAAAAAAGTTAACCTAAATGACAAAGTAAACAACTTTTGTTATGTGCATGTTTGTCGAAAAACAAATAGACAATGATATATCGCGAATTTTTATTTCAGGCCTCCCTTATAACCCCCACTCCCGTTCTAACCTAAACATTTTAATATAGCTTATAATCATGGAAGAATTAATGCTAATTTACATATCGAGTTTTGTTAAGTTCGGTTCAATCGTTAGCGCCCAATAAAATAGTTGACTCCCACTTTAGTTTATAGTGTATATCTCGTTTATACATTGTTAAAAGACAAAAATGAATATCACAAAAGTTACTCAGTAAATAACAAAATAATCAACGTTTGTTATGTTCATTTTTGCAGAAAAACGAATAGAAAATGAAATACCGCTATTTTTAAATTCAGGCCTCCCTTACAACCCCCACTCCTGCCCATCCCTAGAAATGTTGGTATGGCTTGTTATAATGAAAGCGTTAGTGCTAATACATATACCGAGTTTTATTTATTTCGGTTCAGTCTTTTGTGCCAAATAAAATTGTTGACTCCCGCTGTAATTTTTAGCGTATAACTCATTTATACTTTGGTATATGACTAAAGTGTATATAACAAAAGTTACTCTAAATAACAATATAAATAACTTTTGTTATGTGAATATTTGCCGAAAAACCAATAGGAAACGAAATATCGCTATTTTTAATTTGAGCCCTCCCTTATAACCCACACTCCTTTTTGTCTTAGAGAATATTAATATAGCCTAAAGTCTAAGTTGGGCTAGTAGTAATATACATACCAAGTTTCATAAAATTCGTTTCAGCCGTTTATGCGTGAAAAGGTAACAAACAAACAAACAAATAAACAGACACCAAAGAAACAAAATGCAGTTATGGTGTCTATGACATGTGAAACGAAAAGTTATCGTGAAATTTCGCGAAAAAAATCAATGTACAGACAGAGGTTACAATTTTATATATATATATATATATATATATATATATATATATATATATATATATACGAGTATACATACAGATACTGGAAATCTACTAATATATATATATATATATATATATAAACTCAACCGCAAAAAAAACCGGACAGATTTAGATTTAGTCTTATAATTTTGTTAAATACTTAATATATATGTATATTAATCTTTTTAATTAAAATAATTGGTTAATCTATAGGTTATTTAAACAAAATCTGCCAAAAGTGAATAATTTTTATTGATTATTTACAAAATAATACAAAAAAAAAAAAAAAAAATTTAAATTAACACAATTAGTCATATCCACAACAAGCTGTGAACCACTTTATTCGAAGCTTAAATATCAAATATTTTTTTCCGGACAAAAGAAAGGATCTTTAGGTCTCAAACAGCTATATTATTATATTTGGAATAATAAATATAAGGAGAATAAATATAATAATATATGTATTATTATATTTATTCTCCTTATTTTAGAATCACAGACGTTTCGCCCTACTGGGTATTAAAAATGCTACATACAGGGTAAACATTTTTTTTATCTCAAAACCGTTTAGTTGTAGTAGTTGTCAATATCTAATAATCTGATAATATCTAACCTCCAAACAGGTAGGTTCTATAACCCTCATTTAGTGCTTCCCATTGAGTGAGTCCCATTAAAAAATATTATAAGATTAGGAGCTTTTTGTGGCCAATACTCAACCATCCTTGATTGACATTCAATAATATGTTTAATTCTACAAGCGGGGCACTAAACATAGAAAACATATTAATACATATTTTTTAAAAAAACTGTTTTAACTATTAAATATTAGCGTTAGAATTTAAATGATGGATAAGGACTGATGTTCAAATTTATGCATAGTACCATTCCGGATTACTGGTTGAATGTCCAGTTATAGCAGATTTCCCTTAAGGGAAATCAGCTATTGAGGTTGTACTCATGACACGATTTCGCAATTTGTCTTCAAATGTCCATCGATCCTACCTGGAAGATGACGAAAATGAGGTCGATTCAAAACTATATATATATATATATATATATATATATATATATATATATATATATATATATTTTATATATATAGAATATATATATATATATATATATTATATATATATACACACACACACACACACACACACATTTGTCTGTTAACGCTCTAGCGGTCGCAATTATTGTTTAATCGTTACCTAACTTGATATTTAGTTGTTTTATGAAAAAAAGGAAGATCATGTTCGTTAACGGCTGAAATCGGAGCCGGGGATGGGAGGGTTAAGAGGGGGGATTTTAGAAAATTCAAAATATCTCCGTTACTATGCATCGGATCGAAAACTCGTACAGCCTTCAGTAAACCCCCACTTCTACTGATGTTACATAAACAATGCTCCATTATATAATAAACCACATTATTCGATGTTTAAATACCAAATATTGTATTCAAGAGACGTTTATTATTCGAGATAAATGCAAATATGTCGGTGGTGTTGTGTTAGCAGTATTTATATATACCTATTACTAAACTTCACGAGGGAAATCTGCTTAGTTTACGCAGCCCCTGCGTGACGGACTTTTAGCTACTGATGTTATTAGCAGATTTCCCTTAAGGGAAATCAGCTATTGAGGTCGTACTCATGACGCGAGTTTCGAAAAATTTCTTCAAATGTCCATCGATCCTACCCAGGAGATGACGAAAATGAGGTCCGTTCAAAATTTTATATATATATCTATATATATATATATTTGTCTGTTAACGCTCTAGTGGTCGCAATTTTTGTTTGATCGTTACCAAACTCGGAATTTACTCGTTTTATGTAAAAAGGAAGATCAAGTTCGTTAATGGCTGAAATCGGTCCAGTGGGAGGGGGGGGGTTTAGAGAGGGGATTTTCGGAAAATTCGAAATATCTCCGTTATTATGGGTCAGATCGAAAAATTGTATAAAATCAATCTTATTGCAAATTAAATTTACTATAAATATTGTTTTATACATTTATTCCCTATCTTGAATATTAACCGAGATATTTGCATTTTTATTAAATTTGGGCCGATACCGGATTTTTGAATTTCCCGTCAAAACCTAGTTCGGCCCTTTGCCGTAACTGTTGGGCTCTTGTATGGAGATTTCTCTATTGTATTACTTCACGTGGGAAATCTGCTTAGTTTACACAGCCCCTGCGTGACGGACTTTTTTTTCTAAATGTTGATGTCACACCGAACATATATGAATATATCTCACTGCAACATTGAGAAAAATATTTAAGGCTGGAAATAGAAGTAATTTTGTTTTATATTTTTAAAAGAAATTGTTTTAAATATTAGCATTAGACTTCAAATGGTGGATAAGGATTGCTCACATGTAAAACCAGATGAATCGAACGGTGTAAAAACTCATCTATGGGAGCAGACACTGAATTAAAAAAGTCCGTCACGCAGGGGCTGAGTAAACTAAGCAGATATCCCGCGTGAAGTTTAACAATAGATAAATCTACATACCGGTAACACAACACCACCTTGAATATTAAGTGAATAAATAAAAACGATAATAAGAAATCTCCTGACGGAATGCAACTGAAATTCAAACAAACAGGTCTGCCATCTTCTTACCGGAAAGAAAAACTATTACTGTAATATATTAGAATATAACGTATTAATTCGATTGAAAACTATTTACTATATCTAGTATTGTAATTTATAATGAATCAGAATAATTTTTATCTCAATCAATCAAATTGAAGTACTCCTAAACCTTAAGAAGGGGGGGGGGGGTCACCAGAATATATTTACATGTATCTCGTATAAAATAAATGTCTCTTGGAAATCAATATTTGGTATTTAAGCTTCGAATGATTTGGTTTATTATATAACAGAGTATTGTTTGTTAACAGATGAGTAAGTGGGGGGGGTTGCTGCTGAAAAACTGAAAAATGCAAATATCACGGGCAATCTTCAAGATAGGGAATAAATGTATATAACAATATTTATAGTACATTTAATTTCCTATAAGATTCATTTTATACATTTCTTTGATCCGCTTTATAGTAATGGAGATATTTCGAATTTTCAAAATTCTCCCCCTCAACACCCCCCCCCCTTACCCCTTGTCCGATTTCAGCCATTAACGAATCTCGTCTCTATTCCCCGCGTAGAAAGGAGCCCATGTGAACAGATATTTCAATGTAAGCTGGGAATTTGGAGCTGGCGATGTTCAATGACTCAGTTACTCAAAGTTAATATTCTTTGTGGAGAATTGAGAGTTTAAGGAAATCAAGAAAATATAAGTAACTCATTTATCTTTTGAGTTAGAACAAATGTATAATATAACAATTGTAAGGTTTTAATGTTTAACAATATTGGCTCTATAACATTGTTGTAGGTCTATACCACAGTAGCTCCGGTTGATATTAACTGAGATGATTGAATTCTCAAATCCCCCCCCTCTTGTTCCTGGTCCCATTTCAGCCATTAACGAGAACAACCTTTATAATAGGTTGGGAGAGTTGTGATGACTAAAAGTGGGGGATAACTGAAGGTTAAAAATATCACAGTTAGTATTGGGGATAGAGGAAACGTTTATAAAACAATATTTATTGGAAAGTAAATTTACAACAAAATTGGCTATATACAATATGTATTTCGATCCGATTTATAATAATAGAAATATTTCGAATATTTGATTTTGCTCCTCCTCTTTTATTTTTATAACAATCGTTTAGTTATCGAGTTTTGTAACGATCTAACAAAACATATTTTCTTTCTCTATCTCTGTCGAGTGTATGTACACGCTTTCTATATCCCTTTATATAACAATATGGGTCAAAGAGCAAAAACTTCTTTTCTTCCTTAAAACATAATTAT